>BMAU01001199.1:0-314997 GCA_019973935.1 Trichonephila clavipes
GAATGGGATTTAAGTCTGGGGAACTTTCAAGTCAATCGAGCATTTTTATTTTATTTTCCTCGTAAAAGTAGGGAACAATTTCGAATTGCGACAAGGGGTCAAGTCATGTTGAAATGTTCCATAAAATGTTTCCATGAATGGAACAATCCTACAACATAATATTTCTATATATCTGACAGACTTCATTATGTATTTAAGAGGAACTAAACTCCAAGGGCCATTTGTTGTGAAAAATCCCTCAAACATCTGTTAAGAAGGGTATTTTACAATCTGTTGGATATGAACTGGTAACAAAGTTTCAACTTTACTTCGTCTAACTACACTTGATTTGTATCCCTGCACAAATAAATGTTTCATCACTGAAAATCACCTTCTCTCAGTCGTTAACAGCCCATGATCGTAATTTTTTGACCCATGCTAAACGCTTTTTCAACATTTTCTGAGTAAGAAATAGTTTTTTTCCTTAGTCTTGTTGCCTTAAGGCCACCTTCCAGAAGTCTTTTCCATGAAGTTCATAAACTTGTTACTTGGATTTATTTTGCTACTTCTTATTAAAACTTTATCAATTCTTGGAGTAGTTTATCACTTGTGCCTACATTTTTCTTTTCCTTTTGGAGATGATGATCCATGATTTTGAAATGTTCTTAAAACCTTTAATTCGATCACACCAACTGCCATAGTTATATCTCTCACAGTCATAGAAGTGTGTTCATTGAGAGCGATTTATTTTAAAATGGTTCCTTGGAATAATATCCATCTTTGAACAAGTAAAAGTAACACGTCTTACACAGAACGCAAAATTGAAATTATCAGCTACCCAACTGAAAGGCTTACAACTAAACTCCTGATACATTAGAATGAATAAATTATAGTCAAAGTCGATCTGTCACTCTACCTGAAGGCAAATATATCGGGTTTGAGATGGTTCTCTCTCTCAGGACATCATTAGTAATCACATACCAACTCAAACAAGAAAAACATGTTTGTCCCAATTAATTTGAACAGTATAGTACTTCCTAAATATAAATTTATGCTTAAATTAGATTTATTATTTTTTTTTATCTATCAATGCCTTGTGTATTGATAGGAAATTAGATGGTCTGTAAGGAGCAGAGAAAAGTGGACTAATAGGGCTAATTATAGATGAAAAACTATAGCTTAAATAGTTTTTTACTTTTATCTATGTCTTAGAAAATAAGAGTAGATTTACATACATAAACACATAAATTACAAGCATTTGTACCCCAAAATAAAAAAAGGTGAAAAAAATAGCATTTCTTATATCGGAAGCTTTCAAATGAGTTTAAAATTAAAGAAAAAAATAGAGTGTAATGTAAAGAATCACATTCACACGTGTTTTTTATTGTGCTGTCATCTGTTGGCTCGTCTGTAAAATATCATTAGTGTAAAATATCATTTTTTGTTCGTAATATAAAAAATATGACCAAAAATAAGAATATTTCTTCAACAAGAATAGTGCTCCAAAATTAATATTATATTCTGACTTTCCTGTTCTAATCACATATTTCATGATACTATTTATCTGTAAACGTATCAACCCATTTCAGTTCTAGTATAAAATGTGTTCCGTGTATCATTTTCCGAACCGTATTTTTAAATGAAGTTCAGTTTACTTGCAAAATATAAAAATTAAGTATTTATGGCATTCTTTGAAAATTTAAAAACGTAATATTGTAAGCAAATATATGATTTACAATGACGAAGATTTTCATGAAAACTGAGACACGTTCTATTTTTCAATGTTTTATTCCATGTTAATTTGCAGCCCTTCCACATTCAGCGAATGCAGCTGTGAAAATTTCGTTACTTCGTGTCGCCATCTATAGTTCAAAAAGCGAACTAAAAAGAGATTAACAACTTACAATTCTTTTACGTAGGATTTTTAATGGAAGTTAAAAGTTAAAGAAAATAACCTTTTACAAGTTTTACTACTTTTATTATTATTTGTGTTTCTGTAAATATATGGACTTCTATTCTCATGATATTTATCCATGGAACATTAAAAGTTGATCCCAGCGTAAAATAGAAAAAAAATTCAGGTATTACATTCAATGAAATATTTAATGGGCTACTAAAATTCTTAACTGTTATATTGAATATTCGTATTCTCGTAACTTTAATGTAGCAAGTTCATAAGTATTAATTCTAATTTTAATATTGCTTTTAATTCTAAGCATTCATAAAATATAACGAGCTTAAAGTAATATGAGGAGTTCTTGGAATTAAAAAAAATGAATATATAAAATAAATTAAACTAAAAGTAAATTCTTTGAAATGATAAGTTATCAATGAGAAAATGTGTATACAAAAACAGTGGAGAAAGTTTATAATTTTTCTAAATTTACATTCAAATTTATAATGTTTCTAAAATTTACAATTCACGTTAGGAGCGGGATGTTTTAATGCAAAAACCAAATTTAATTAAGAGAAAAAGCGCAGGAGAAAAAAATAAATTTAAAATTAGGTGGATTCATGCCAAAAATAAATTTAAACAAATGTGTTCTTTGTATTTAGATATGTATACAGGGTGTATCAGTACAACGGTTAAAAACTTTCAGAACTAGGTTGAATGGTAATCGGGGCACACGATCTCTGAGTCACTCTCTCTTAATCCCCTATCTTAAGATTCAGAACAGATGGAGTAAACCTAGAGGATGGGAAATCACACAGGAATGCATGGATGGAAACTCTTTTATAACGCGGTGGTGACAACACAAAAACACAAGAAAGACACGATAAGAATAAAAGGAGAAAACATGTTTATTATTTTTGATACAGCACAAAAGTAAGGTTAACGAACATTAAAGACAACAATAGGGGTGTCTGTCGGGATGATATGGGTGCTCTTCGTTAGTATGTATGATCCTCCAGACGGTCATATGAGAAATCTCGACATGATTGGCTAAAGCTCGCATACTGGTGCCGGGATTGTTTTGTGCCAGATCCAGCAGAGTCTTCTAGCTGTTTTGGCGTTCTTACCCTTGTTCATGTTCCTGGGTGTCCACAAGGAAGGATCCACTGCTGGACAATCCTCGGTGCAAGCGTGAGAAAAAGGTGTCACTGGGAGTTTACCTCCTAGGGCAGGGATGGTGAACCTTTATTGGTCAACGTGCCATTTTTTCTGAAAAAATATTTAATGAGGTATAGATGTGCCTTCAAATAATTTTCACTTGTGATTATATTGAGAAAATTATAAAACTATATATATAAATACTAACAACTCAAAACTCATTTTTTACTGCGGAAAAATACATTTTACACTGTATTGTTGTAAAACTTTTAGGTATACGTGTAATTCAAATTAAAGTAATTAATGTGACTTCTTAGGATTGCAAGACAATAACAAACGAGTGTGCTCCCCATCGCCTCGCGCGCCACGAAGAATCACTAGCGTTTGCTTATAATACTTCACAGTGAACTTTTTTATTTTGAACAAAAATGCAAACCGTTTCAATCGATGGCATTCCCAAAATATTGTGTCGCGTGCCATTGGTTCGTCATCCCTGTCCAAATGTAACGTTAGGCGTACAACCGCTCTTCAGCTTGTCCATTGCAATCAGCGACCCCGTATGCCAGATGAATATCATCAAGCTCAACGTCCATGTAACGTTTCATCCCAGCACTATTCTGTTGGCAGGCGGCATGAAACTTCTCAACGAGCGGGGCAGCAAAAATTGCTTTTGCGCATGCACTGTCAAAGTATGCTTCGATTTACATAGAGCCATCTATCCGGTGGCGTAGCTACCACCGTATTAGCCATATCAATGATACGAAGCCCCTAAGCTACAGGGGCCCCAACATGTGTAACTACAGTCACACTAACAGCACTTTCATATATAAAAAAGGGCCCCGAAGGATTTTTGATACAGGGTCCACTCAGACTTAGTTACGCCAGTGCATCTATCGCATGCACCAACCAAAGACTTCACAGAATTTTTGTTGTACTAAGAATAATAATAATAAAAAAATGTTTTCTCACCCTGTTCTTGACTTGTTTCTTTTTGTGTTTTGTGTCGTTGCTACCACTCTATGAAAGCGTTCTGTTATGCATCGTTTTGTGATTTCTCATCGTCTAAGTTCACTCTATCTGTCCTGATAGTTTATAACAGCTGTAGTGATACACTCTGTATTGCGCAAGATTTTTATGAATGGAGGTGAAAAAATAATTCAACTAGGTCTTACATGCATTTCATGCTGCCATTTATTTAAAAATGTTTAAAAACCACACTTTTTATGTATTAATATTTGTGAATTGTTCCTAATTTTAAAAACAAATATCTAAAAGGAAATTAATGTTGAATATTTATAGTTATAAATTGAAATTGACCAGTTCTCCAAAGAATGCATTTAGTTTTTAGAAACATTTTTTTAAAATCATTTGATTAAAAATCAATTTCTTCCCTAATCTGAATCAATTTTCGGTTCTTTTCTGTCTCGCCGAGACACAAATCTCGCTAAGCAGGATTTATTGGTGACAACACTCAATATACGCATAAAAAATGCTGATAAATATTAGTTCTCGTTGGTTTTTCATCCATTTTTGACGAATGAAAAAGACGTTAGTGATAAGAACAAACGGTAACTTGTTTTGAAAATGTTGTGGTAAAAGGTTATTGTCGGGATATTCCATTTGGCAACGCTTATCTTTTTTTGGCTGAAACGGAAAAGAACCTAATTTTAAAATGACTGATTATAATTGACTCATGTACATCAAAATTCAAAATTTGGTTTTGCTTTCTGGAATTCCTGCTTTAAATATGCTTTATATTAATTACATATCAAACTACACTGCTGGCCACCGTAAATGCAAAACCCTGAAGGAAACATACAAATAACATGAAATTTAAAACATATATTAGCGGAGGGGAGATATGCGAATGATTAGAATTTCAGCACAGGCACACATTACGCGCGCCTGTGACGCCACCTCAAAGCGCTATTTAAGGCTTGGAGATTTCGACGATTTCAAGTTCGGCAATTGTGTTTTTCTTGTGCTTTTTTCAAAAAAAACCCGATCAGTTATGTCTCATAGAAAACAGTGATCAGCTTTCGATCAAGTATCCGAGTCCAACAGAGGAAGGATAGTGGCCTATCGAGAGATTGTGGATAATCTTTCAGGGAAATCGGTAGTCGTGTTGGACGAAATCAAACAACTGTAATGCGGATATGTGACCGTTGGATGCAGGAGGGTGCGACGAACCTGAAGATCTGGGCGTGGTCGATCTTGTCTTGTCTGGGTGAATCTTCATCCACCTCAGTGCACCCGTAACTACGTGAGGACACTGCGATAGCATCATCAAAATTGTAATGTGCATGGCGATGTGACGCATCGCTCAGTCACATCACGAACCATAGCACAGCACATTGAGTCTGTAACGCATCATTCAGTTTCTGCACGTACCATTCGATGCCGTTTACAGCAGAGTGGTCTGTCCGCAAGACGTCCATTGCTTGGTCTACCCTTGACGCAGAACCACAAATGTCTCCGCTGGCAATGGTGTGATGAAAGAAGGATGTGGACGGCAGAAGGGATTGAAGTTGTCTTTACTGACGAGTCACGCATCTGTCTGCAACACCACGATGGTCGGATTCGAGTCTGGAGACACCGTGGAGAGAGGACGCTAAACAGCTGCGTTTTGTACCACCAAACTGGTCCTGCACCGGGTATTATGGTATGGGGCGGTATTGGATATCACTTTCGCTCCCTCTCGTACGCATTTCCGGTACTTAAAACAACCAGCGCTACATCTCTGAGGTGTTGGAGCCAGTTGTTCTTCCTTAACTTCAGGGCTTGACCACAGCCATATTTCAAGAGGATTATGCGTGACCACACGAGGCACGCATTGTCCAAAGGTTCTTCGTCAATCACCAGATTGAATTGCTTTCTTGGCCGGCTCGCTCTCCGGATCTTTCGCAGATAGAAAACATGTGGTCCATGGTTGCTCAGCGATTGACCCAGATTACACCCCCAGCTGCCACACCAGATCAACTTTGGCAACGTGTGGAAGCTGCTTGGTCTGTTGTACCCCAAGAACACATTCAAAGTCTCTTTGAATCAATGTCGAGGCGTGTGACAGCGGGGATCTCCAACAGTGGCGGCTACTCTGGCTACTGATCCTAGAAGGAACCACACTTCACAGAAGTCTATAAGTTTAATCATTTGATACTTGGTCAACATGTTATCTACAAAATAAATTTTGTTGTGCTATCTCGTCTTAGTGTTGCATTTATGGTGGCCAGCTGTGTATTTTAGATATATATATTGTACCTGAAAGGTTGCAAATAAAAAACACATAAACTCAAAAAGAAAAGTTGCAGACAGATAAAATTACAATTATGTTTGGAAGAATAATTTTATCAGTGAAACAAAATGCGTGAGTTTTACGAAATCTCATTATTTTTCAGACTCAAATATAAATATTTAATTTAATAACTCTACTACAAAGCTGTTTTTTTTTAAATAAATAAGTTTCTTTACATATGTACAACTTTTTAAAATTAGGATACTTTAAATAACTGTTCGGGGGGGGGTAATTTTTTTCATTCATAAAGAATAAAAAAAAAACTTCTTTCATTTATATATAATAAGATAATTTTTCAACTCCATTTTATGAAGGGAGATCAGTAACTGCTTTCTTTATTTTTAAAAAAATTCTTTTAAAGAAAATTCTATGTGTTTCTGTAACTACTAATTCTTGAGAAATTATTTTATAAAGAATAAAATAGGAAAGTGGAAAAGATTGTTCATTGAAATAAATTTTAAATGGACAATTGCCAATTTCAATAAGATTACACACAAAGAATAATAAAATAAAAACCTCAATTATATTAAAATTAAAAAAATATAAAAAAATAATTTTCATAGTGATTTTTTCGTCCTGAAACATACGTATAATTTTTTCCTCCTTTTAGTTTGTTTGCTTATAACTTAACTTAGCTTGATGATAGCTTAAATTAAAATATTGATTTTCTCTTTTTAATTATTTTCTTACATTATTAAGCACAAATATTTCTTCTCAAAACAATTTAGTTATTCTTTGGATCGTAAGAAGAAAAAGAAAAGAAAGTAAGAAGAGTGAATTACGTTGCTGTGCTATCTCCTTTTTTATGAATGACTCATCACAAGAGCAATATAATTTATAATTAAAACCTTTCAACAGATTATTGGTAAGGATTTAATTTCTCTTACGATAATGACCGAAATATACAACAAACTCATTCTTTATTCATGAAAATATGATTAAGTTTTCAAAATAAATAAGTAAACAAATCATATATAAGTAAATAAATTAAATTGGTATGGACATATAAACACACACACACAAAAATAAATAAAAACAAAGTAAAAAAAAAATAAAGCAAAAATGTAAAAAATATATAAAAGTTAAAACGTAAGAGTAAAATTAAAAATAATGAATTTTCAGAATTAAACACAAATGTATCAAAATAACATAAATTAAAAAAACTCCTTTCATTTACCTATAAATTTATCATTTAATGTACTAAAATGGAAATAATCACATTCAATATACAACATAAATTAAACAAGCCTTAAAGGGGAACGAGTTTAAAACCGCAACTATTTTTTAAAAAAGAGATGATAATAATGTTTATTACTTTAAAATATAATTGTTAAATTGAAAACACAAGCATCCCATGGATATGCACTTTAATTTAATATAGTTAACTCATTTTTTCAATTGGAATACACAAGTCTCTCTTCCTCTAAATTATATCGGTGTATATGTATATGTTACCGCTAAAGTGTGAAATCCGTTATTTCGTAGAATAACTAGATATTTGATGAAATAACTAGACAAGTCAGTTAAAGTATATAAAATTATTGAATTATACGATTTAACTAGGCATTCTATAGAATAACGATTACGTGATCGTTAAAGCATCGTTAAGTTCTTTAAACCGGTTCTAGCTGCTTTAGGAATAACTTTTTCGATTAAAAACTAGAGATGGCTGAATAAAAAAGGTTGTATTCCAGATATCAGTTCAGTAAATGTCTCTCAGCGAGAATTAATTTCCATTGAAGAAGCTCCAAATATTTACACAACGCTTCGATCTGTTGCACCAGCTCAAAATTGCGGTACAGGACAAGGATTCAAAAAGTGCTTGTGTAAAAAAAAAATGTGTAATAGTAAAAAGTGTGCTTGTTTCAAAATTAATAAGCAGTGCAATCCAAAGTGTTATCACAGCAATCCTTGCTCTAATAAATAATGAAAAGTAAAAAATAAGAGTATCCCATAAAATTTTAATTAATATTCTCTTATATTTTTGTTTAAAACAGTTTACACACCGTTTTTATGAAGCAACAGTTTTTCTTCCCATCATGTATTTTTGTGGGTAATATTTAAATGTAAGCTGTTTTTGTAACACATTCTTTTCTCCCTTTCTGTTTAACTAATGTTAGCAATAAGAGCAATAATAAATTATATCATCTGCTTTCACTTATTATTTATCAATTATCCATCCGCAAAAGAGATCAAATGTTTTTTCGAGAGATTTTAGCTATTTATGATCCATTAATTTATAAAATATCTTTGAAATTGTTTATTTTTCAATTAAGAGGTCTATCACATTAGTTATTTCATAGAATACCTAGTTATTTCTTAGAATAATTAGGTAAGAATGAAATTTTTCATCTGTTACATACTTTAACGGACTTGTCTAGTTATTTCATGAAATACCTAGCTACTCTTTGAAAAAATAACTGATTTATATACGTTAACAATAACATATACACTGAACGTCATTGGAACACGGATCACAGAGCGAACCTCCGTCCAATATCAAACCAGTTCTAATGTGGCCTTTAGAGACATAGCTAGGACCTGAGTGGGGTTTTTATAATTTTCAGCGGGTTTTCGATACTTGTTATTGAGTTTATACTTAACATTTTTTCCAGTCTTATACTTTTTTCCCGCAGCCAAATAATATAGTTTTTGTTTTTAAAATTTTGCCGCTTTTCGTTTATTTTTATCCCTTTTTATGAGGATTGGTTCCTTATTAAGAATTTTGTTTTGGTGGGAGGAACCTTTAACACGCACACACGCTGGCGTAGTATTCCTCTCCTAAACTTGGCGCGCTCTGTCTTTAACAGCTTAAATGGTATGTCTGCACACCACCGTAGGCGACCAAAAACTGGCCACAACCGGTTTGCCCGTACTCTGTACGGGCACTGATATTTTTCTCTTTCTATCTTTAATTTGCACATATCTTTGATTCTTATGGTGAGATTATTAGTGCTAGTATTTTTAAGAGATGCAGTTTGTCCATGGTAATGAAATGCTTCTCATCCGGGATTTTCTTTGTGGTGATGGCAGGGATTTAAATTATTGACAATATTCGATAAAGATAAGAATTGACAAGGTATTGTGCAATCTGTTGCTTGAGAAGGAATGAAAATGGAAAGATAATCCAAAACAGCCAATATTATCTCTGTCCCGATTGCAATGTAATACTGTGTATTATACACCATGCTTCAAATTGTGTGTGCATATATATATGCACACAAACATACACAACCCTCAACAATTTGAAAAGAGGTACGAACATAATTTTCTTTTTGTACATATGAGAGAAATTCTCGTAAGATACATGAAATATTCTTCATAACATGTAGAGTGTATTTTTTTAAAAAACAAACATTTTGGGTCTTTTGTGTTCCCCAATTATAAAACAAAAAATAGTTGAAAACTTTAAAATTGAAAATTAAAATAAAATTCTTCTATTTTCGCATTCTGTTAAGTATATGCTTAGTTATATGCAATAAAAAATGTGTCTTTTTTTTTTTTTGGAATATTTTGGGCAAAAAAAATTGACCACTTAAGAGGTTAAATAGTCTGACTCATTTGAAAATCCTTACGCGTTAATAAAGAGTTCACTCTATTTTTATATTTATTATTCCCTTAATTTTTAATTTAAACTTTACATACCTTTGGTATATATATATTTATACCCATATATATATATATATATATATATGCATAAGAAGTGACTCATCGAATTCTCATTTAAAACATAACATTGAAATAGCTATGTTAATCGTATATGAGTTATTTTTATGATAAACAAAACTTACTGAAAAAGATTTCTGAGAGTTCCAGACTGATACCTCTACATAGAATCTTCACTATCTACTAATAAGTAATTATACTCCTGTGATAAAAAGATAAACAATATTTATTCATATTCAATAGTTGACAGAGCCTCCACTTGAAGCAATTACAGCCTTAATCTCTCAGAGGCATACTTTATACAAGTGCTTGAATGATGGAAAATGACATTTTCTTCTACTCGACGTGTAGAAGATATCCAAGTTTATTCACCGATTTTAGACGGTTGCTTCACCCCTTAATTCGGCGATCCAATTTATTCCAGGGGTTCTCTATAGAATTTACGTACGGACTGTGAGCAGGCCAGTCCAGTCGGTTCATCCCATTATCATCATACTAATCCATGGTGGACCTCGCAACACGACAAGAGGCGTTGTCATCATTTAAGTAACAATGGACCGTCCTTTAAGTAACAATGAATTGTGACAGCATAGGAAGAAATTTTTGTCTAGAATAGTTTAGTAGATATCGACGTTGAGATTACCATGAATTAGGATTAATGGTCCCAGTCCATACCACGAAAAACATCCCCAGACCATTATTCCATCTCCGTCAAACTTTACTGTTGGCGCAATGCATTCTGGCAAAAGGTGTTCTTCAGACATACGCCATACCCAGACACTTCCATACAACTGGTTGAGATTAAATCTTAATTCATCACTCAAGAGAGCCTGTTTCCATTCCTCTACGGTCAAATTTCGAAGTACCAGGCACCAGCTCAACGGAACAGCGTGGTTGGATTTAGTAATCAAAAACTTATGGGTGGCAACACGACCATGGAAAATAAGTAATAGTGATTCCTTGTGAATAGTAGTTATCGCAACAATAGTTCCGGATGCTTGTCAAAACTTCTGGAGTATGTGGGGCATCGGTTTGGTACAGTTTTGCCTAATTTCTCTGGACAGCACTCGTCTGTCACTATCTCTTAGTTTCGTGGGTCTGCAAGTCGAAGTACATTCCAACAATCACCTTCCTCTTTTTAACCACAAAAGCTGCTGTTGATTTTGGAATGTTTAATCTCTAAATATGTCCCTTAAGGATCGGCCATTTCTATGAAATTTGACAATTTCGCCCTTCTCGAAGTCAGACAGCTCTGAAATTAGTAGCATCTTAAGCGCGATGAATGATAATGCAGTTTTCTACACGATAACTAAAAACAGAAAGCATGAGGTAAATCAGAATAGCAGATATCCTCATTTTCATGGGCATCCAAATACTTATTGGTAGATAGTGTAACAATTTATTTCAAATAACAAAACACACTAAAGGATAAAACCTACGGATGAATTTCCTTTTCATTGATGACAACCATAAATTCAAGGACATTAACAGGAATAATTTGATACAATTACACATTACAGAGAGAAATATAGCATGTATGTTAATTTTGTTGTCAGGACTTACATGATAGCATCGATAAAGAATTAAAGGTTACCAGTGTGTGCTTGTATCTTTGGTTGTTGTGAAATCTGAATATGGAGGAACAAATGAAGAACTGTGAAATTTTGAGTAAAATTAGCAGGCAACATTTAGATGATGTTACACATGAGGAGTAGAAGAAGGATAAAAAATAACGGATGTTACCAGCAAATCTCAAAACCGTCCTCGGTATTGTTTCCCGATGTAGGAAATCGTTTCAAACATATGGAATGCGTAGCACTCCTTTCAGTATTACGGATGTGAACCATAAATATATAGTCCTAATGGCAAAAATAAACTTGACAGACACAATAGCTCGTCAAACGGCGTATAAATTTCGGGCAGACGCAGATACACATATATCGCGGAAAAACCCTTTTAGACGCTTACGAAAACCATAATTATATGTTTGAAGACGTGTGTGTCGTCAGCTACAAGAAAACAGCGTTTGTTTCCAGCTTAGCAGGATTCAGTCCAATTTTGACATTGAAATTAGACTGAGAACAACTGGAGACTGGGCATGCATGCTTTTCTCAGGTGAAAGTGGACTCAATGTTATGTCTGTTTGTGTTTATTTTATTGATGCACGATGCTGTCTGTAATGTTAAATGGGACTACGAAAGCTGACCGATAAAAAACGAAGCTCTACTCCCTCGTGCTAATGTTTTCCGTGTTGCTATTGGTGATTCATTCCGTAGTATGGATAATAAAATGACTTGTCATCACACAGTCGCTGTTCAGGATTGCCCCTAGAGAGAGAATATTAACGTCTGTTTAGCCGTCATGTTTCGCGAATAGAAATCCAACTGAAAATATTCAAAATAACTTAGGGTTGCTCGAAACCAGCCTTCAACAAGCAGGAACACCCTATTTCTAACATGGAAACATGAATGTAAAAACTTTCCTCTACAGCTAGCTCCTCGATGATGATATCTGGTTGATATTGCCCCGCACCTGTCTTAAAAATGAATGTAGCGAGTCTTTTCAGGATAAGTACAGCTATGTGTTTTGGTCAATATGTAAATATTTTATGAATAATACAATTGGTTTTGAAATAAATCTTCGATGTAGAGTACAATGATCTGGCAACAATCATATCTGGGAGTATACCATTTCCGATTCCCGGTTTTTACGCAACTCGGATAGTTGAATTTTGACCTGAGGTTTTGATAATCAATACACAAAATGATTTTGTGTGTGAATCATTACGTTTACAAAGAATGTAATAGTTTTAAGCCTTTCGTGTGGAATTTAAATCAGTGGTTTATATATCATTTGGAATACTACTTAAATAACTCATTGGGTCACTTTAGCTTTATTCTAGATGTTAAATATTGACTTTCATTACAATTGCATAAAAAGAAAAGAAGAAAAACTTGCCTCTGTTGCTAACAAGGGAACGATTTGATTGTTCAAACGGAAAAGTAAAGATTGTGAGTAAACGAAAAGGTTATATTGACGATACAAAGTATATTTGAGGATTACCTTGCTCGGAATTATCAATAATTTATCAATAGAGAGAGAGTATTTAATCAATAGGTTTAATGTGTCTTTATAATCATATCAAATATTATAAAACACACTCATTACAAAAAGAATAATTTAATTATTGGTTTCTTTTAATCTTGGAGTACTTAGCTTGTTCAGTTTTCAAAGCTTTCATAAATTATGCTAAAAATCAAATAAAGAAAAATCTTACGTGTATTTTATACAACTCTTTTTTAAATGTATATCATTCATTAAAGAAATCAATTCAGTTTTTCGGGGAGTGTATTTTCCTTTAATTTGACTTAAAACAATCACAGTTAGATAAAATCAGTGCATCTAATTTTGATTTTATATGATATATATGTTACTGAAGAATTCACGCAAAAAAAAAAAAGTGTGTGTGCTTATGACCCCACACGATAGAAGTGATAACTTCAAATTTTGTATTGTTATTTCAGGAATTAGTTTGGTGAATAAAAAAAAAAGATATATTAGTATTGTCATATAAAATTATTTATTTATATGTTTGTACTCATAAAGTAATATTTTTTGAGAAATATACAATCATATTTGTGAATTAATTGTATTCTAAGAAAGAAACAATGGTTTATGGTAGCTGAAATAGTTTATAAATACTTTAGATTCAAAATTATTTAAATATCTAAAAAAAAAAAAAAAAACTCCGTCAAGCGTTGTTCCGTACTTTGTCGTACTTTTATTTGGATCATTTGACATAATTAACTTGAATTTTGATTTTAAAAAATCTACTAAAGGCTTTGATTTGTTCTTTTAAAAATCTACATTAAAATCCCCACTTTAGACAATAGACAATTTGTTCAGAAGAGTTGATCCGGCTTCAGTGTAGGCAACTAAATTTTTGTGATTGAATTTGATAATTTTCTCTACACTTTCATTTGATGAAATATAAATAGTAACCATTAGAATTATTTGTCTATTTTCTGCTCTACATTTCACTGCACAAATTTCTCCGATACATGACTCATTAAACCCAAATGATTCAGTAGTATTATTACCATTGTTACGAGCGTTACAAATCCGAGCGTGACAATGCTTGGCTTTTTAAAACGCATCATTCAGGTCCACTCGCCAGCAAAACGCGCATAAAGAAGTTATCACTTCAAAAATAACATTGTATTACATAAATTTAAGAAGGAAAATGATAATGAAATAAAGAAAACTAGTAAAAAAGTTACTAATAGAACACAGAAACAGAAACAAAACAATTAGGTAATGTAAAAAAATTTTTTTTTCTCTTTCATTTTCTGAGAATTAGTATACACTGTTAAAGTGCAATATCACTAGTATAGATACAAATACGTAAGTTTATCATTTTGTAATTGAATGATTGTTTAATTGTTTTCTAATGTCGCACTTCAAAACAACTCGAGGATTATTGGAGATAGATTCGTAATTTTAAACCACAGTGAGACGAGAACGAATTCTAAGACGATATCTCATTCTTCAAACTTCTACAACACGCAAGCACGGAAATTTTGAGCATCGCAAGTTTTTCATGCTTAAATCAGTGTTTCTCAAACTGTGGGGCGTGCCCTCTAGAGGGGGGCGCGAGCATAGTGAAAAGTCGAAAACAAAAGATTATTCTTAAAAAAATTATTCATTTACAGAAAGTAAGCAAACAAAATACATTCTGGCAAATAAAAAATAGAATACGCATTTACACCGATATAATACACCTAAAAATATATCAATCCTTGGCGATGCATTTTATAATTAGTTTAACAATACTATGTTAAGAACAAATTTAATAATTACCAGTTCGCCCACGGACTTGCCACACGAATAATTATATGCAAAAATTAACACTTGATAATTTTTACGGTTTATATTTAATCCCTTAAAAGCACGTAAAAAATTACGCGATTTGCTCCCCAAAGCCACCTTTTAACACGTAGACGAGCGTATGGGGTGTATTGGGAGGAGGGAGGTAGAAAAGGAATAAATAAGCAAATCCTTTGAAATTAGTAAATCCATCGCAAACACTGTCAAGATCCGTTCATTACATTCCAAAGCCATCGAAATAATTTAATGGATCACAGTTCACAGAAAAGATCGTTCTACGAAAAGACGCATATATAAGTCTAGGGTAATTAACACACTGGCTCAGCGAGACGTTTATATACGCTTCCGGCACTTAAGAGGTTAAAATCGTGCTGTAGGTTTTGCGTTGTAGTACAGTTTTATTGCCTTCAATTTATTGTTATTGTATGGAGGGGGGAGGCGGGATGAATATTATGATTAAATATTGGATCGCAAGCATTGAAAGTTTGAGAAGCACTGGTTTTAAGTCTATTACATAATGTGTCTTTTGTCGAACCAGGCCTCTACCCAAGCAATGTTGGCTACGAACTCGTGATTATTACCGCATGGTTACCACAGCTAAGCCGAGGTATGGAAATTTAGACTGGGGAAAGGGGGGCTTAGTTTTTATCCTCGTTACCTCGTAGTTCAAAATTACCAGATTAATCACCAATAGCCCTCGTGTTCCATCGGAACGCTCCGTTAATTAGCAATCAACCAATCAGTCTGATTCTTTAGAGACAGAGATAAAAAAAATAACCAGTAAAAAGAAAATTTATTTATTTGAAATTTCTCTTTTAATGGTTGAAATTCATCAACTTTACTGATTCTCATAACTGGAAATTAAAGATGAAAAATAGCGAAGATTTCGTATTCATGAATTAATCCAGGAAATCCAGTTCCTTTGAAACTTGGCATTAATCCTGTTCACGAGAAAGAAAGGAGCAGATAAGAAGAAAAAATATTATATTTCTAGAATAACTTGAATTACATTCAGTTGACATGTATTATAATGATTTGTCTTCTGTTCTAATATTTGAAGAAATTATTACATATCTCCTTTTGTATAACCAGTTGAAGTAAATTAAAGAATAAGCTGTTTTCTTTTTATTGGAAGCGCACGTTGTGACATTTAGTGTGAATGAATAGCGGAAGTTGGATATTAGGATGAATATTTTCTGATTGCTGATGTAAGTAGTATTCAAATTCTAAACGTTTCGGTAAGTTAAATCATATTAGTTTAATATTTCAAATCATAGATGATGAAAATTAAGTGTAATAGGCTTTAAATAGCTTTATTTATTACCAAAAATATTGTCTTTACAGGGTGATTCTAAAATCATGGAACAAACTTTGAAGGATAGAACAGCTCACTAAAGTTTTTTTTTTTTTTTTGCTTTTGAAAATATAGACAGAAGTGACACGTGGAAGCATACAACACATACACGAAAATGAGCGATAAAAAACACAATTCTATATTTGAAACATCGTTCCAAAGTTCTTAACAGTCATTTTCATCAGAAAGGCTTAAAATTATGACAACCGAAAGTAATGACAAGGTAAATAGAATCCATGGAGTGATTGACGAATGTTTTGAAAATTATATGTATTTCTAGCATGTTAACACACACTACATTCTGCATTGGATAATTAAACGACTAGTTTTTGAGCAAAACCAACTGTTCATAAATGAGAACCTTTTAAAACTCTTGTAAGAAGTAATCAAGGCTCAATAAATCTGACGATTGTGGTAGCTGTCGGATGAATCCAGCAATCCTAATCCATCGCAATCCAAACGTGATATCCAGGAAATAATGGACCAAAGTTGTATATTAGATACGTCTGCCTTTTCAGTATTTGTAAAATATCTCATAATGGCCAAACAAACAGGCGCAAATGGTGTTTTTACGCTCATAAATCCGATCGGGGTAGCATGCCATTTACTGCGCTTTATTGTTAACATTTCCAGACCTGTTACAACTGTCAAGCTTGTAATTACACTGGTTATTATAAGTTAAGGAAAAATCACAAAAATAGCTATAACTCTCCCTAATATAAATCCATCGCAATCAAATTTGAATATGTTGTTGTGTGTTTATTATCCTGGGAACATATGAAATACAAGAGAAGAACAGAAAGCATACACTACAAACAGAAGAATATACACATTTTATTACAGATGATGATCCCAGCATATTACAAGAAGGAGTGCGCTGCTTTCCTTTCTCGAGACGGTAATCCATTTCAGGCGAAAGACCCGAAGAAGATACAACCATATTTTACTCGGGACTCGAATCCGAATCCACTCGGTTACAAGCCGAGGGTCATAGCAACCATACTGGCTGGGTGACATTTGAATATGTTGTTATGTAAAAGAAGCTGGTCGAGAGATATTACATTATACAAAATACGGGCGATGAATTCGAAATACATCATTTGCAAGGAGCATAAAAAAGGGATGCCTCAAAGCAAGGCGGCATTATGAGAAAATTAGAGAAATCTGGTACAGCGAAATTGTAACAATGACCGCCAGGCATCATTTGAATGAAGATCTACGATGACGAGCTATTGGGAAACAAGAAGGGGGAGGGGGCAGGACAAAGTCAGATAGAAGTGAGACTAGATGGCTGAATGTGAGTCCGTCTGTGATTTACAGACTTAGGCAACAATTTCTAACCGCGGATTCGGCAGCCTACCACCAGTGCAGACGACAGATATTTGTCATTATACGCACGAAGGAACAGAATCGCAACTCGGGCTGAACTCAGATCCTCTCTCACTGCAAGAATCGGAAGGTTGGTATCAAAGTCAACCATGCGTCGAAGGCTTCACGGACGTGGTCATTGTCAGAGGAGACCAGCCATTTGGTTCTCGCTCACGTCACTCCATAAGCGGGAACGCTTGTAGTGGGCGCGTCAACATCTCCACTGGGCACGTGATCAAGGGTTTTCTTTACGAACGAGTCCAGGTTTAGCCTCGAAAGTGATAGTAGGCGTATTTTCATTTGGAGAGAACCTGAAACTTGTTTTCAACCATGACACATTCTTGAAAAAGATGCATACGGATCTGGAAACGTCTGTGTTTGGAGTGATATTTCTTTGGGTGGATGCTCAGACCTCCATGTCTTTTCCCGTGGAAATATTAATGTTCCCACCTATTGAGTTGACATCCTGGATGCTTATGTGCGCCCCAATACCTGGGCAATAGCTGATGCTTTCGTGCTCAGATTAACTACGCGCGACCACACAGGGCTCGTATTGTAAATGCTTATCTTGAGTATGAAACATTTCAGTGGATGAAGTAGCCAGCTGGATCAGAGGTCCTTAATCCTATCGAGCATGTTTCGGACGCTCTAGGGCGACGTGTAGCTGATCTCAATCCCCCTCCTAGGACCCGAGCCACGCTTTCAACTGCCTTGGAAAAGCAATAGCTCGCACACAAAATTAATAGATAGCGTAATTGACGGCATCACACATCGCTGCATGTTCTGTATTTCTTCTCGAGAGGATCATATCCCATATTAAAGGTATTTTTCTTATACCAAACTGACATATCCAATTTTGTTCATTTTATACATATGCTGATTTCTATAACACCATAACTGTGTGGTGATTTCTTTTTATGATATTTTATAATGTTGTATGAGGTTTATAAGTTTCATTAAATTCTACGCAAAACTTTCTGAGTTGTCGTAATTTTTCTGATTTTTATTTAATTTATGATTACCAATGTATTACAGATGGTCATAGATTTTCAGTATTTACGGTAAGAATTGCTGTACAGAATTTTGTGACAATAGTGTGAGTAGCAAAATGCGTTTTCGTTTAATGTCTAGCTTTTGTATTTGTGGCTTTAAGCGTTAATTTTGCCTATACATCCCACACAAGAGATGTTTCTGTCAGAGAGCAGCCCCACGATTTTATAAAATCCTCCCAATATTATTCTAAAACAAGAATTTATGTATTTTCTTACATGAATTGAAAAGAAACTGAATTTAAACTAACTTCACATTAGAAGCTATATGAGGAAAATTAGTGATGTACGTAATAGTTTTGAATCAAGTTTATAATGCAAGAAACATCATAAAAAGTAGTTTTCTAATGCAACTTTAAGTACCTCACCTTAGACCAACTTCCACTTAATGCATAGACTCGATAACCAAGTGTGCAGAGAGGTCGCGAACTCATGGGTGGTAAGTTAGAGTCCTGGTGTCATTGAAGATTTGTTGTACAGAGGGACTGATAGACGTCAAATCTGTCGTGGATCCAAGTCCTCACGGGAAGGTTTTGTGGAAATTTGACTTGAAGAAAGCTCAACATTTCGAGATCCGTAGCCATTAACTTTCGTGTTGCTTTGAAATGTGACATAATTAAATAAGAGGGCTCGACACCTATCCATAGGAGCCCATGTTAATTTACGTAAGTCTATGTACCTTTTCCTCAGAAACTACTTACTTCTCATGGATAAAATTTTTACAGCTGGTTATGTGTACTATCAATAAAACTTTAACGGAGAGTTTTGTCTTTTTGTTAAAAATTAAAATAATTATGATTTTTTTCAAAAAATGTCCAATTTTCTCCTAAAATTTAATTTAAAAAAATCCTTACCTAAAAAGGTTCGCTACATATATCTATTCCCCCCTCTTCAATAAAGTGGGTAAATATGTTTAAAGTGTTCTCACTGAAAGTTTGATGATTGCATAATAAATAGTTTTCGAGAAAAAGGTACATAGAGTAAAAAGTATTACATTTTTTGAGAAAAAGACTTTAAAGTAAGAATTTGTAATTTTTGTGCTTTTGCTTTTTTTTCGTACTTTCCAGAAGTACATGAAGCATTTTCTTAAAAAAGGCTCTTCTAATTTTCCCTCTTTCCTTTTTCTTCATTATTTTTAATGATTTAGCCTTTTTGGAGGAACTTAAGATGCTTTCGTTCGGCTAACGAACCCTACGTACATCTAATTTTTGGAAGCATGGCACACAGTTATAACTTGGTTCTATATCATAATGTTTCGAGATCATTAATTTTGCTACATGACTCATTGAACTGCGTAATATCCATATTTAACCTAATTTTAGCGTTTCTAATTCCATAAATGTAGATTTTGGAATCACTGAGACGATATGGTGTTATTAACTGACTCATTTGAACAAAAGACGTGCACCCAAGCAGTTTTGGACATTCCCAATACACTCTATTTTTTCCACTTGAACATCATTTGGATTTGCGCTCATCAGAAACTTATGCAAGGGAAAACACAGATGCTCTTAGCAGAGCTCATTTGATGCGCCTCTCTCTCAAGGAGTAACTTTAATTAAAAAATAAATAAAGATACTTCTAATTATCGCATTTTCTTATGTCATATACTATTTTAAACATAAACATTTCAACTCTTAGAAAATATAAAAAATTGAAAATCGATAATTTTTCGAAAACTCATGTGCTGGACTTTCTTAAATAAATAAGTCCGCATTTTTTATATGCGGAAGCCTCCATTATTTCGCTCATTGGACTTCAGTAGATTTAAGACACGAACTAGCATTCTTCTTGAACATTATTGATTTCGAGTTCTTGATTTACACCGTTAGAATCTACTGCAGATGTGTTTCTAATAAGTTTAATGTTCTCTTATATAGTGGTGATGAGATATGTCGCGAAACCTACTAGGAAAATGCTTTATAAATTGAAGTTCCCCATTATTATATTTTCTGAATCTTAAAACATAAGTAAGCCTTTTTAAATAAATTCAGTCATCTTTTAAAAAACAATTAAAGTAACCATAAAGACTAAATACTCGTCAGTTATAAATTATTCATTCAAGATTCCCATAAAATTAATAAAAAATATTCTCAAAAATATTTTTAGAGAGAAATCTTGGCGTTATTATTTCATTTTTCATTTACAATTGTCTCAAAGAATAAATGTAACAGTTTTCATAGAAAATAATGAATTATTTTTTTTTTACCAATTTAGTATTCTTTTTTCATTTTAAAGCCATTGTGAAACTGAGGAAAATTTGAATGGAACAATTTAAGGATTTTGGATAAACAAACTGAAATGAGACATTTCATATGAAAAAATAAATGCATACTTGATTAGAATTAAATCATTTTTTTCCCCTTCCGTATTCATTGAATTGGGATTTTAAGGGAATTTAGTAAGGATCCGATGGGATTTCATTGCATTTCGAGTAACTCATGTTTTTTTGTGATGCATAATTAGCTCTTTTGATTTCTGACGTCATTCTTTACGCAAAATAGAATATTTTTTTAGTCAGAGTGCTGTGTATGACGGAAACAATTATATGGAATAAAGGATATTTAAATTAGGATGCTCTGAAGTTTTGAAAAATATTCTGTAGTGTAAAAATATATATATTTATAAAAAAACACTGTTTAAATTTTTTGTACGCATATTTTGTACATAAAATAATTAAAAGTGCAGAAAGTAAAAAAAACAAACAAACAAGCAATATAAAAAAATTCTTTTTAAGTCAATTCCTACTTAGATCAATCAACAAAGAAAAATTTTATTTTAGCTACTTTTTATTAAATAGTTAAAATTAACATAAATATGTATATACATATGATAGAATCACAACATTAAGTGGTAATTAACTTTTATTAACTATCATTAAAGTATCGTATTGTCATCCAAAACAATCGTGTAAATAACATTTCAGTTCAACTGAATGTTTTAAAACATGAGAAAAAGAACCTTTTCAAGTTTTGACTCAAGTTGCCAAAAATGATGTCAACGTGGCTGTATTTATAATTCTTTAAATAATTAGTTTTAATCAATTAATTTTTATTAATTATAATTAAATTATTGTATTGTCATCCAAAATAAAATCATGTATATAAAATTTCAGCTCAACTGAGCGCTTTAAAATGTATTTTATTAACGATTGAAAATTCCAAAGATAAATAAATAAATATACAGAGAGTGTGAGTTAATAGTAGGAATTGAAAAATATCTGTCAATTTATTGTTATTTGAATATCAAAAAAACATTAATGCATTACCCAACAATCAAAATTACACACATAATGCATGACATGTAAAGTTTTTTCAAGAAACAAGTTATTTTCTTTGTTAGTTAAAGATGAACAACTTTTTTAAAATTTTCTCATTAATTTGACGTGAAGAATTCATATAATTAAAAAAAAAATCCACACAAAGAGGAAACAGTTACTTTTTTTGAAGACTCAGCTGCCTTTGCAGATTTAATAAACCAACTTATTAAAAACAACATAGACATAAAACGGGATGCAAAGCAAACCACTTAAAACTTTGATGAAAGATTCGTTGCTTTTATAAGAAGTCAGTAGTTAAAAAAATTCATTATCTATTCTGCTAAAATTTCAAATTTGGTTTAAAGAATAGTTAGCATAACTACCGAATTTACTCAAATCTAAGCCGCACTATTTTTCCAGAGCTAATGCTACTAAAAATTGGATGCGGCTTAGAATCGAAGACAAATATTTGTTAGAAGAGGAAAATTGAGTGTCCCCTATCGAAAGAAAAATTGTAGCCACTCATTCGGGCCACTTGCATCAATGACTTATCCCATTCCTTAGTTTACCTCCAGTATTCAATCTGTCCTAAACATCGTTGTCTGCGTTGCATCAAATTTTTTTGTGAATACGTACTTTCTTTTAGTCACCTAAACATCAAAGATATCGGCAGTAGCATCAAGACTAGCTCACTATGACGCAAGTATAAAAAGGGAGGTAATTTTAACGCAGATAATAAAAAGGAAGCACAGAACATCGGCTACTCAAAATTTGACCCTGATGAAACAAACACACCTTGATGGCGTAAACAAAATGATATAATGTTTGCTTGTAAATGTGTGTTCAACAGTCTTTAATATAATTCTTGTACATTCTTCAATAAAACATTCCTTTAAAAAAATGTTGCATAACAAGTACCTTGGATAGCACGGAGTACGACACTGCGTGGAAAAATGGCGACGCTGGAACCAATTCCGAAGTCAGTTGTGACAGTATCGGATATTGATGAGCTCTTTATACAATTGTTTTTATTTTTCCTCAAAAACGTGTTGAGAAGTTGGGGTGGGGCTTAGATTCGAGTAAAAACGGCAATTCATTTAATTCCTTTGTAAGCAGAATGGTTTCTGTAATTTTCGTTTTCTGCACATTGTTTACCAAATACTATCAAGGCTGTCTTTGCTTATTGCAAAAAAGCAGAATTCAAATTCGGATCAGATTGTGGGAGAAAACTATGTAATATCCCAATATTCATGTAAATCAATATGATAAAAAGCTGAGAGTCATACTAAGTATAAAATATTTCAAATTTCTATTATAGCGTATAATTAGAAGTCCATTTAGCATTAAAGTGGTCTTGGTCACGAATCCGTGAACGGTGTTATTTCCGTCGAATTATTTGTGGGCTTGAGTCCTGTTGCTACTGAAAGTCTTATCATACAGGCATTTCTCGGAACAACCCGAGCCTCTTTAGAACAGCCGTTTCAAGCAGCTGTGAGAGTGAAGGGTTGTAGTAAACAAAACGATACGCTCTGATTTCGGCCACACCCTATCTTCACATTGAAAATTTACTCGCCTATTTTTCCGTTTCGGAAAGTGAACATCCAATATTATTTTTTTTATTCCCCTCGTGTTTTTGTTGACGTTCGTAAACAGAAACAGAGCGCCATTCTGTTTAAAAGATTATACGCCCTTAAAATATTACATGTCATTTCTGATGCGTTTAACGAAGCCGAGGCTGTCATCTTAAGCACCAGCTTGTTTATAACGTAGGCATCCGTAGAACCCCGTAGGCTGGAATTTCGAGTAATTAAAAAAGAGAAACTAGAAACACACAGTTGTGTCACCTATCCGGTATAGTGGTTAGTGACGCTGACTGCTGTGTCGTTGGGCCTGGGTTGGAGTCCCGGAGAAGACATGGATGTTTATAAATGTATAGTGCCTTTATGGCATGGGGGTACTTTAAATAGCCATCGAGTTGCAAGTCCTCTTGAGAGGTTGGTGGATGGGGAAGGGAAGGGGGAGGCCATTGACCACCCCAGGGTATTCTCCCTCAAAATTGAGGTGAAACAGAGCTAAATCGTTCTGTCACCTGTATGGTGCTCAAAGCTACGGTGAACGACAGGCGTCACTTAGCCCTTTGCCATTATGAATTTCGTGGGCCTTGATTTGGCCTTTGCCGATCAGGTGGCATTAGTAACAACAACAGAAAAAGTTGTTCAAAGCCGTTTCTATTACAATTGAATAAAAATAGCTTCGAAATACGAAAATGCATGATAAAGACGTAAAGATCCACCATGTAGAGGAGCTGAGACACGTTAAGTCTGTCGAGATTCAAAGTCCTTCTGTTGGCTAGTTGTGGACATTGTTTATAAACATCGCACTCTGAAACAATTTGAGAGCTGTTGGTGAGGGATCTCTTAGATTTCAACCAGGGTGTAATGTTGCAAAGTATACCTGTGATATCCCACTCTACTCTCTAAACTTCCACACTATCCAACTGAGAATTTTAAGCCTAAACAAATTTACGAGCATTGGATTTTCCAACCAGTGAGCGTTTATTGGCGCCAGGACTCAAACTCAAGACTCGACAAAAACAAAGAAGCCTACAACTTTGCTGCTATGACTACTCAGCTATCTCGTCCCAGGCATGATGTAGAAGTTTGGAAAGCCAAGTGCCATCCTCGTTATTTTACCGTAGTCCAAGATTACAAGTCCTCATCAGTAACCTTCGTGTTACTTTAAAATGCAATGTTAATGAACAATCAATCATTCTGATTTCTGGAGAAGGATTGATCGAATGGTTGTTTATTAAAGTCGAATTTGGAACAACAAGAAGACGATTGCCAAAGAAACTTGTAAGTTTGAACTATGCTAAATATTTAACAGAGAAATACTTAGGATTAATTTTTTGTCTCTAACACTCTCAGATTTTTAAATAAATGTATACATTTCGTTAATCTCATTACACTCTGGAAAACTAATGTTTTACATAAAATATTCGTTCATGCAAAGCATTTTCCTTAAAAAAATTTGCATCACGATATTACCTTACTCAATTTGAATTATACTGAAAAATTGTACAAAGAAAATTATTTAAAACATTGTTTTTACTTTAAAGATTATATATATATATATATATATATATATCCACGTGTGTTAAAATAGGTTTAACTTTTCAACATGGCTCTGTTTTTTCCTATTATGTCGAAATTTTCTGCTGTACGGGGAAGGTGGATCCATAAAGCATTGCTAACGCTAAAACGATGGCCTAATTCAGCGGCAGCTCTAGAAATCATAATAGATATTCATTTTAGTCCAAAGACTCTTTTTGTATCTACATTTGCTATGTCTCTTGAACTCCAATTTCTTTCTTTTTTGTCATTGTAAGTTGTACAACCTTTTTACTTCGTATCTCTTATTTTATTTTATTATACTATATATATATATATATATATATATATATATATATATATATATCTTTATTTATAAAAATCTTCTGTGCGTGTGTTTGTCATTAAACTCCTCCTAAACGGCTGGACCGATTTCGATGAAATTTTTTGTGGGGGTTCAAATAAATTCGAGAATGGTTTAGATTCACAATTCGGTCCGATAACGCAATTAATTAAAAAGATATTAATTAAAAACATTCAAAAAATACAACTCAACATTCACCTGCATTGTTGTTACAACGCTATTGTTATAAACAAGTAATATAAAAAAAATTAAAATCAACACCTACTTAGATCAACCAAGAAGAAATTTATTTTAGCTACTTTTTATTAAATAGTTGCAATTAATATAAATATGTATATACATATGACATAATCACAACATTAAGTGGTAATTAATTTTTATTAATTATTTAAGTATCGTATTGTCATCCAAAACAATCGTGTATATAAAATTTCCGTTCAACAGAATGCTTTAACACGTGAGAAAAAGAACCTTTTTGAATTTTGTCATAAGTCGCCAACGTGGCTCTATTTGTAATTTTTTAAATAATTAGTTTTAATTAATTAATTTTTATTAATTATAATTAAATTATTGTATTGTCATACAAAATAATCCTGTACATTACATTTAAGCTCAATTGAGCGCTTTAAATATATTTTATTAACGATTGAAAATTCCACCAAGATAAATAAATAAATAAACAAACAAATAAAATATGTATAGAGATCGTGAGCTAATAGTAGGAATTGTAAAAGACATAAGTTGGCGTCGAAAATTGATTTTCAGCCAAACTGACCAAACCTGGTCTTTATTGTTACGAAAATGCAGACGCGATTCACGCTTTTTAGCGTTTTTAGTTAATATATTTTCAAATAATCTTTATACATGTAATTCTTCTGTGCGTGTGTATGTAACTGAACTCCTCCTAATCGGCTGGACCGATTTTGATGAAAGTTTTTGTCTGTTCCAGTGGACTTGAGAATAGTGTAGGTTTATAATTCGGTTTAGAAATGTTTATTTAATTAATTTTTTATTTATAAATTGTTGATCTTGGAATGTTTTACATTGGATCCGGCAGACTGCGCTACGATTTCAGTAACGAATATTCAAAAATCTTTTATTATAATTCAAGATTGTCCCAACAGTTGGTGCTGTGATCATTTCAGAAAAATGTTTTGTCACTTCGTGTTATTATTTTGTTGAAATAAATCGTGTGTCAATTAAATTATTACATTCAGATGTAATTAGTGTTTGAAATTTTACTCAATTTTACTCAAAATGTTCCAGATTGTTAAAGCTTATTCATAAAAATTTCGAATTTTTGAATTTAAAATGTGTGTACAGGACAACGTCTGTCGGGTCCTCTAGTATATATATATATATATATATATATATATATATATATATATATATATATATATATATATATATATATATATATATATATATAATTACTGCCATTTAAAGAATGAGTTTTTACTTTTAATCACAGTCAAATCAATTAACAGATGCATGTAAAAAAATGCTTCCATTTTCCAATACTTTATAATTTTAATTTAAATAAATTTATACCACAAGCATTAAATATGATAATGAAACTAAAAACACAGAAGTTAACATAAAAATGAGAAATAACAAAGGGTTTATTTCAGAGTGTTAGATGCATCGATTGATATGCTATCAAATGGTGGCATAAACCCCCTTTTTCTATAACTAACTCATTAGCAATTGCACGAAACATTTTTGAGCGGAAAAATCAATCAGTCTGTTTAACAAAATATATACTATGGTTCTTAAATATTGAAATATATTTCTCTCATAAAAAGATTTTGTTTAATTTTGTTTTTTAACTTTTAGAAAAAATTCATTTCATTTTAAATATTTTAAGTATAATGTGATTCTAGGAAAATATATTTAATGCATTCAAAATAAATTTTATCAGAGGTATATTGACAAATTTATGAAACAAAATATAAAATAAGTAAACTATTTATCTAATATACGTAGATAATAAGCAATCATTCGGTATTTAACTTCTTTAATTCCACGATTTTTACAAAGAGATAAAAATGCTTCCAAAACCATTACGGACGTACATGTAGAATATTCCAGAAGAAATTCGAAAGAAAATATTATATTACAAGGACCGAATGAGATGTAACACCTTTTGTTTAAGCTATCATATGCAACTTGATATACTGCGGGGTAGGCGTACCATACATCAAATAGAATACTTCTTCAATGTCCCAGTGCAAGTTTTATATTGCGAAAAATATAACTTCCTTTCTTATTTAATTAGGAAATGAAACTGACGAATTCATGATAATAAAGTATTGTTTGTTGCTTATAAATATTTAAAAAATATCTGTTTCATTCTTCGCCTTGCATATGAATTCCTCATAAAGATATTCGAGTACATATAGTCTTTGGAAAAAGTACAATGAAAGTATGATGGAATTTTTGAAGGTGCTATGGATATTTATATGACATGTATTGTGTTGTGTAATGGGATATCTATGGGATAATTATTCAATAATTGTTTATTTAGATTTATTGTAAGGTAGTGTGCATAAATTTCAATGAAAAGTATGCTTGTAAATATATTATATAAATGTGCAGAGATTTGTCTAGGAATATTTAGGATATTTTGTATTAAATTATAAGATAGATTACGAATAAAAGTATGCTTAAATGTCAAGGAACATTTTAAGGCATGGACAAAGTGGGCCCGGGCCCAAGACCTCAACCTTGGGGTAGGCCACATCTTATTCTCGACTCGTACTCAATAAGATCATGATTAGAATCATTTCGAATGAAATGTTCTCCAAAAATTGGGAACTTTGAACAATATGCCAATTGGGAGCAGTTGCAAGATTGCATTATTATATGTTTGTTGCCCGTGGCAAGGCCTAGAACTACCAACATGCACCATCATTGGTTATTTACCTGAAACATGGCAGTCGGCTGAGTCTGTTTGTCCCCAGGTTTGTGAGATTATGAGCTTGGCACACATTTACTTGTTGCGGGTTACCGTTTGTTTGAGTTGTCTTCTGCAAAAAATCCTATTTGGAGTATATTTCACTTCCTACACTATAATGTAAAACAAGTTTTAATGTTATATGTCAAGAGGGAAAAAATTGCCTATTTATGAAATGTATCTAAGATGATAATTGAAGGATTGTATAACAACGCTACGAGTTCGTAAAATTAAAGTATTTTTTTCAGACAGAAAATTTGTTTCGGGTGTGATTTAAGCTCTTCGGTATTAGATAAATTTAAGTAAAATATCTTAAAATCGCAAACGTAGCTGAAAAAGTCCCAAAATATTTTCAACAACAAATGTACGATGTAATATATAATTACAGTGATAAAAATTTACAGTAATTTTTAGTAATAAAAATTGTAGAATAGTTAGTTTAAATTACTTTTTATTCACAAAATTAAAATAGATTAATTAGTATTATTTAATTTGAACTATCAGCTTATACCAATGGCGTTTGATTTAAATTAAATAATTTTTAAATTCAGTAGTGAGAATTTTGTCACCTTTAACAATCCACAGAAGTAATTCATTGAATTATTTTATAATTTTGCTTAAAGTACTGGACTTGTTTTGAGATTTAAAGGGAAGGAGAAAAAAAAATTCATCCAACAAAGTAATGAATATATACATTCTGATTAAATTTTTGAAGATAATTGATATTTTGATGAAGAAATTTTGTGTGTGTGTGTGTGTCTAGCTCTTAATAAAAAAATTCAGGAGTTGAAAAGTTGAGGAGTTTTTAAAAAACCAATTAAAACTTAATTGTTTTTTTAAAAACTCCTCAAAAACAAAGTTAATTTTTTTGCGGTTTAATAATATTATGTAAACAAATATTGCATCTTGAATTAGAAAACTTCGTTTTTTTTTTAATACTGTATCTACTAAATACTGTTTACTGTACCTTGTATTTTAAAAACTCATTCAATTTTTCTTGTATTTTTTATCCTTCTTCGCTAAATTTCTATTTCTATATTATTTGTATTTTGAGTAATTTAATTCTTTTTTATTTGTGCTATTGAATTTTTCTTTTAATTTTTACACCAAGCCAAAAATAATCCTCAGTTCTGAAGTCTGGCTTTAAAAAGATAAGCCCAGTTATTTAAGCTTAAGTGTTACAAATATGGGCATTTCTTTAAAAATGTGTAGTAAAAGTTCATAATATATAAACAATTTACCATTAAAAATTAATACAAAAGGTTAAGAGATAAATTAAAAAGAAAAATATTCCAATTAGAGATAGATTATGTTTCACATTGAAGATATGTAAGCCTGAGGTAATATACACTATGCATATACAAATCACAAAACGACAAAAAGTTTCACTTCATATCAAAAGGGAAAAATTATCTTGGTATTTGATATGAATATTAGTACCACTGAAGGGGGTTGATGTACGTTAAATGCGTCAAGCTCAAAGTCTTACCGTTGGCGAGGTGTTACAGTAAGGTGAGGGAGAAGAGTGACAGCTCAGGTTCCGTCCTTGTCTCTTTAACTGGGGTTCAATATTCTTGGTTCATCACCAGTAGCCCTTTTGTTGCTTTATAGTCGACATTAATTTTTCTATCTTTCTCTCACTTGATACGAAAATGCACTTTGGAATCCTTCATTATTTTTTTTATCATCTGAAACATAAGTTTATTAACTATCCGTTAATAAAACAGTCAATGTAGAACATTTAGTCAAATGAAAAAAAAACTGTCAATCATGCACAGAGTCACAATACATTTCCAAATGTTACTCGAACTGCCAGACATCCATTATTTTTATTGAATCATCCATGGTCATAGTGATTGCTCAATATAGTGTGGTTTCAAAAATAAGATATCTCAGACTAGACTTAAGTGGTTAGGATCACCTTTCTCTTCTCTTTGTTTTGGTGAAAGCCCCAGAAACTTTAGTTTACTTTATAACCAGTACCATCAATTACCTTCACAATATGACTTCTTGCGTATTATATATTTTTTTACTTATAGAGCTCTTGAGGGAAGACGTTAAGTAAATATAAATATGGTGTTTGGAAGAAAAAAATTTCTTTGGAAATGTCTGTTTCTAATTTTCAGTTCAATAATTTATAAAGTATTTGAGAAACCCGAGTCAATGCTTAAAGAAAGTTAGGTCTATAATTATTTCTTGCTTATGTATTGATATCAAAATCATTATTATAATTCAAATGTAGCCTTCACTTTAAATTCAAAAACACTTTGCAAAAAATACGAATAAGATTTATTTTTTATTTTAAGAAGTGAAAGATTTTTTTTTCATTTAAAACTCAGCCTGAGGGACGAAAAAATTTCGAAATTGCTCCCAAGTACAAGAATTCTTTTTCAAAGAAAAGTCTGAAAGTGAATTTTGAATTTATAAATGAATTAATATAATAATTTACTAAAGTCTTAAGTTGGTTCAACATGGTATTATCAACGTTATTGACAGCAAGTGCCTTTCATGCAGTTCTACTACACCAAGCGGCATAAGGGGTAGTAGTAGAAAAACTTGGTCTTATATGTAAAAGAGCAAGTTTTCGAGCAACACGGATTACAAGGAAAGACAACACATGCTGTCAATAAAGTTGGTAGCGCCATATTGAGTAGAATGTGTTTGAAACTGAACTACCGCGTTGATGCATGTCTTAAAATCAATGTTAATACATAGAACAAATGTGAGGTATGTAATTAAAACTTGAATTGTGTGTTCCTGTATTTCAATTTTTATTCGTTGTATTCTTTACTTTTTTTTACTATAGCACTTCAATACCCCAGTTGAATTTACGAATAACGTTGTAAATTATACCCTATATATATGTATGTATGTTTTTTTAAGTAAAGGAACTATTTTAAAAATAAAAACAAAAAAAAAGTTCTTGTAATAAAGTAATGGAAAAAGTTATATATTAACTTCAATTGTAAATGTAAATTGGTCCTTTTTTGCATAACTATTTATGAATATATTCCAACAAACCAATTATACTCCTTTTGAAACGTAATACCTGCAAAGCAAAACAGAAATAAATTGTTTTTAGTTTAATTTTAAATGTTCAATTTAAATTACTACATGTACATTTCTAATACATTATTTCAAACTTTAGGTTAAATGTTTAATACATTTCAAAAATATACTTTGTACCTACGTAACAACCAATTACAAATAATGACCATTAAAGAATATTTCATCGGTGTCTTTTTTAAGCTCGTTAAAAATAAAATATAAAAAGCTTCAAAGAAAATTGGTTACAAAAATAATATGATGCTTCAGGCATTAAAAAATACTGATCAAAAAGTAATTTTTTTTGTCTTGAAATGTTAAATGTCACTCGATAGCAGAGTTCAAAAATTTCAAGGGAAAAAGAAAAAGGTTCTAAAAATCGAAACTGTCAATAGTCACAATAGAGAATCGGGTTTTTTATACTTTTTGTCTTAGAAATTGTCAGACGTAACAATGAATTTTTTTTCCTTTCTCCACTTTAAAAAAAAAGGGTCTTTTAAATTATTTTTTGATATACAATATTTTTTTTAGAATTTTAGGCTCTTAGTGGGGAGTTCGATAACTAAGCCTTTGCAAATATTGAATTTTATGTTTAAATAGTTCTGTAAATGTTTTCTTTTGTTCTCTTAATATTTATTTTACTTCTTGTTATATTAAAATCGTATTCTCTTAGAAATATTTACAAAATCATTTAGATCAAATTGGATTGAGATACAATTTTTTCCCCTGAAAAGGATGCAAAATTTTCATTTCTTTTGTAGTTGGAAACTATTTACATTGTAAATGGTATTTGTTCAAAAAAAAAAAAAAAAAAAAGAATAGTTTTCTTAGTAACTATTAAAGATTTTTCCCCACATTTTTTTTCATTTCAAGCAAGGAAAAAAATGTTTTGTGTAATAATGGTCACGATAAATGTGTATTTTATCCGGTATTTGAGTTGGAAAGACGAGGAATGAAACAAAGATCTTTTTGTGTTTATTTTTATTCAAGTTGAGACTTTAATAATGGGATTTTTAATATTTTTGTTTGTAAATTACTTCGAATAGAAAACGATTACTTATATAAAAAATTTCTTACCGCGAATAGTTTCTTATGTTTTGTTTTCAAATAAAATTATAGTAAAAATATGTATTTTTTAACGTGAAACATATACTTATAAGGAACAATAAAATATAAATGTTTAAAAAATAATTTGGAGTATAAAATTCTTCGCTTCTCAAATAAAAAATGATCTTAAAACTTCTAGTTGATTTTAACAAAATTTAACAAAACATTTTAATCCTTTTATAAACATTATACATTGATATATTTTTTTAAATTTTCATTTTAACAGATATCGTGAAATTGGTTTTTTAGACTTGATTTTCAAGTCTTATTCATAAGGTAGCTTTCACTCTGATGTTAAGGTATTGGAATATACAAAACTCTTAACACTTTTACAAATTAAAAAATTGCTTGGATTTGTTGTTATTACTCTACCATAACTTTGATCTTATTCCAGTTGAGAATTAATTAGTTTTAATAATTTGGTATAAGGGAAAAATTCTATCGTTTTTGAACACATGCACGTTTATGTGTTGTCTATACTTATGAAGAAGTTTGATCCAACTGAAAATGGTTTTAACAAGTTGATTAGTAAACTATTGACGATTTATACACATTTTTTGCCTTTTAATTAGTTTTTGTAATCTTGTAAAACTGTCAACATGAATGAAGAAAAAGTACACTTGTGACATTATATGTTGTTTGAGCTTCAAGAAGGGAAAACACGATGGAGGCAAAAAGAAACTTGTGTGACGTGTTTGGAGAAGAAGCAGCAACAGCTCGAGCATGCCAAAGATGGCTTCGTCAGGAAAGCTATCCGATGTCAGTGACAAAGTGCTACGCAGTATTATCAGGACAAATCCCCCGTTATCTTCCACAGAAGTGGGTTTCAAGGTGGAATTCCTCAGACTACTGCTTTGGGTTGCTTTAAAAGATTTTGTTTCGTGCCCAAACTCTCTGTTTGGGTGCTACAAGAATTACGCGAAAAAATTAAAGGACAGAATTTTGATAAGTACTTCAAATTTTGCTCATCACAAAAGGGAACCGTTTTCCGACCACATGGAGACTGGATATAAAAAGTGAAAAAGTGGACAGTGTATAAACACGTGGTTAGGAAAAAAAGTATATTTTACAAAGGGAGACACACACACACACTACCACCTACATCCAAAGCTGGCATGCATCAGAAGGTTATATTGTGTTGTTGGTGAACAGCAAGGGTATAGTGCACTCTGAGGTGTTGAAGGAAAATGAAAAGGCCTTTCCTGTTCGCAACTTCATGTTTTGAATAAAGAATTCAATATAAACGTTCATCTTTGGACAACAGAAAGGGTGTGATTCTTTATCACGACAACGCTAGACTGCAACAAGGAACACCGCATTAAAAATTGCAGAGTTTGGCTAGGTAACTTTATCTCAGCCAGAATATGCTCTTTAGATAGCACTATCTGACTATCATCTGTTGAGGTCACTGCAAAACTTTCTTGATGGAAATAAATATATAAATTATGAGGATGTCCAAATGGTAGTGGATGAATGCTTTTCTCTCCAAAAAAGAGAACTTCTTTTCCAGGGGGTTAGATAAGCAGCCAGAACGCAGGCAGACAGTTGAAACTAACATAGGACATTATATTTAGATTATATTTAAAATAAAATGTGAAAAAGTGTTTTCTTTCTTCTTGAGAAAAAAACCCGACCGAACTTTTCCTTACACCCAGTAACCCCACCTTATATTTACATTAGGACTATGGGGTGTTGAATTCTTTCCTTATAGATTTGATTAAATTAACTCTTTATAAGGCTGTAGTAAATATATACTTCCCACAAACTTAATTAGTTTTTTAACTGTCGGTGGGATTATTTTCCCACCTATGGTTTGTGCTACTAGTACTTTGGTTAACACGGCAACTGATTTCTGTATTTTCAAGTCTTAAACGCAAAGGATAATCTGTAAGTTTCCTGAGCAGCAAGAAAACCGTTCCAGATGTTGAAAGATTAACTAAAGCTGGTGACCCTGTACCAACCTGATTAAAGAAACATATACATGTTACCGTTTGTGCTTTACTAACACACATGAAAAGAGAACAAATTATGTTGCGATGTCTCACTATGTGTTGATCCAATGTTTCTGAAATTTCACGGACAGTAATATGTATACATTTTTAAACTTTTGTATACAAAATATATCTAATTTATAATTCCTTTGACTAATATTTAAAAAATTATTATTTTTAAATATCATGTAATGCGGTATAAAAAAAGAAACGCAAAATACATAAGATATCCTACCTCTAAATAGCTGCTATTGGGTGGTGTAAAACATACTATCCACCAAAAACTTGGTCTTAAAAATCATATTAATTTTAAGTAATATGCTAAATGAAAATTTCTTTGTATAAATCAATCTAAAGCCCAAAAACATTTCAACATAGCATAACTAGGAAAAAATGGCCTTATAAAGGGCTAAGAGGAATACATTTGTGAGTTAGTATTTATATCTTCTTCTTCATATAACTGAGGAGGAAGGATTAGGTTTCCTCAGTTTTAAGGTAGCGACTACGTTCGGAACCGTGATTTTGCAAAAGCGCATAAATTGATAATATTTATATTTAGTGTTACTTAGATAAGAAAACGTATATAAAATTGTTTCAAGATTATTATTACAATTAAAAATTATTTAAATATAATATTTTGACAAAAAATGAACATGGAATGACCCATTTTCAAAATATTCTCCTTTTGTGAAAAATGCTTCTATTATAATAATATTTTGCCTGCATATAGCTCAGACCTCTGTACAGAGGCTCAACTACAATTTTTAAAACATATAACTTAGAAGTGGGTTTATCCATGTTTTACGACAACAGAGTGGAGAAATTTAAGAAAAAAAAAAAACGCTGATAATTATTTCAATTGGTTGCAACTCTGAAAATAATGTGAATTTTTCAAAAATCATAATTGCAAATCTGCAAAAATTTTGATTCTTTGTGTCAAAACTGATTTTTTTTTAAATTTAAGCAATCAGAACAAAAATTAAAATTAAGAGGATATAATCTAACTTTTTCCTAAAAATAATTAAATCATCTATGTATCTATAAATATGTTAAGAATAAGTATCTATATTATCATTTCCAAGTAGTCCAGATATAGATAAGCCAGACAATTGTTGGCTGATTCACCTTGGGGGAGCGCCTAAATTTGTAGATAATAAAAGCCATAATGAGAAAGACAAAGTTTTCTTTTGACATAAGTTGTATAACTGAACTATATTTTTCAAAGTTTATTAATCTATTTAAAGAATATTTGCTATATATACGCTTTTTGAGAACCTTATATATATATATATATATATATATATATATTTTGAGAATATATATATATATATATATATATATATATATAATCATATCTTCTACATCTATGGAATGAAATAAGTCTTCAACGTCATAGTTAGGAATAGAATTTATGTTTTTACTTATATGGACCTAACAATATCTTTTCTATTTTTGACAAGAATAGAGCTACTAATGTTGAGTAAAGTATCCTGAATTAAACACAGTAACCTTTTACCAAGATCTGCAATGTAAGTATTAAAAACCATTAGCGACTGCTCTAAATTCAGTAGGATTTTTATAGAATTCTGAGGAAAGAAAAATGTGAGGGAAATTGATGTTCTTAATATTTATATCTGATTTTTTATGAAATGTAGAGATACGATTACATATTTCTCTTTTTATTAAATATGAACTTAATAAATATATTATTATATTTAAAGTTTTTTTTTAAGAACACGATCATATAAAAATGTTTATAAATAATTGCGAAATTGCCTGGGGCTTTTTCTACATATCTATGTATATGACAATCCCCCATGTCATGTCTTCATTGTACTGAATAAAGAAGGCTCTGTATTACAGGAATACATCTTATTTGGTGTTCTTACTTTCACAACACAAGGGGTCACTTAAATAAACAACACACATCAATTATAGTTACAGAAAATAGCTTAAGGACTAAAATGAGAGAAAACAGGCATTCCCTGACTCCACGTGTACACATCTTTCTTCGGGGGTGATCCAGGGCAGAAGAGAGGGAAGCACGAGAGTTCCCACTTCTCAAAAGAACACGTGGTGCCCCCTGGCTGTCGTTAATGGTCAAGAAGACCGTCTTGGCGAGGGGGTGTACTAACAGACACTATGGCATTCTCTCCGGTAGTTCCTCTACGAATCAATGGCTGAATGGCTGTTTGCGTGGCCTTCCTCTTTTCTTGAGAGGTACTACAGGAGACTGTATCTCTGTGCCATTCAGAAAGGGTGTTAAAGCTGATGTATGGTAGACACCTAAGGGTTCGTCAGGTTTGTCACAACTGGCTACTACAAAGGTAGTGGGAGATCTGTCGTTAATGGTCAAGAAAAGGCAGGATTTAAATGTAGTTGTTATATATATATACAGGGTGTTTCAGCTAAGATGTTACAAACTTCTAGGAGAGGTAGGGGACAACAAGACGACTCGAAGTATATAGGCAATGCTGGGTCGGAAATGCTTTCCTAAGGCTCCACGCGCCGACAAAATTTAGGGTGCAAAACTTCAACTGGTCTTAAAAACGGGAAAAATTGTCGAAACGCTTTGGGATTTGGTCAAAATTATTGTTATTATTTATTATTTCATAAAAAAATTCTGAGCAATATTGCTGCTAAAACATCGCTAGAGGGCGCTTTTAGACTTTGGAACGCTAGGGGAAAAAAAAATTTCAATATTTTTTTAAGTTTTTTGATGGCTTTCATAAGTTAAAACTTTTTTAACTTGAATTTTGATACCAGATTTGGTATCGGGGAAAATTGATGTAAAAATCGAACATTGTTCAGGACACTTAAAGCACAAATGGTGCTAAAAACGAGCAAAATGTTGGATTTCGGTGTGGTTTGCGCGAAAAGCATTCCCTTGCTGACTAATTTGTTCAAAACAAATTTTGACATTGTTGCCAAATTTAAAACCAGAGGTGCTTCAGACAAGTAAAAGGCATTTCCGATCGACCTTTCCTATGTAATTCCGAGTCATCTAGGTGTACTCTTCCACCAACGAGGTCGAGTACACCTAGACGACTCGGAATAACATAAAAAGGTGGTCCGGAAATGCCTTCCCCTGAAGCAGTAATACCATCGAAAGCCTGATACGTAGCCCAGGAATTAGTGTCGTGGCAGTGAATAAAGCGAGAAGGGTTCTCGGCGAAAATAGTGTTAAAGGCAGAATATGCAAAATTCCCCGTTGCGAGTTGAATTAGCCGCCAGAGGGACAGAACGATAAGAAGGAGTCCGCTGGAAGGAAGCTTTATTTCCATCGCACACAGACTGGCTGTTCGATGACAGAGTACACGAACAGAGAAAGCAGATATGATTCTGGCGCACGGGGCCACAGATTGCAACGGTCGAGCCACTCAGAGGTTGTACGCCGAAAAGCATCCTGTAGGCGGACTCCTGCATACCATGTTTGCTCGCCTACACCAGCAATTATGTGGGACCGGTTCATTCAGAAGGCAGCACGTACCGAGTAGAACGAGGAAATTGTACTAGATATGGTAGAGACCACTCCCAGTTTAAGTACACGAGGTATCGATAATGAAATCGGGATTTCATACAGTAGCGTTTGGAGGATTCTCGATGATAGTGCCCTGCATCCATTTCACTACCAGTACGTCCCGGAATGCACCTCGTCAGGCCTTTCCACAGTGGTACTTGCAGTATCAAACCTTTTTTGAAGCATCCGTGTTGTTCACAGATGAGGCGTCTTTTTCAGGGTATTTTCAACACCCATAACAGCCATTCGTGGGCAGCAGCACCCACATGTAACACGTACTCGGGCGCACAGGATCGTTTCCTGGTTAAATGGGCTGACATAGGGGATCATCTAATAGGACCCTACATTCTGCCTGGTCACCTGACTGGTCCACGCTACCTGATATTCTTGGAACAAGTTTTGCCAAAGTTATTGGACAGAGCACACGTTACCGCTGCGACTCGTACTTCCATGTGGTTCCAGCAAGATGGACATTTCGTATTTCTGTTTGGAATCACTTGGATAGTATGTGGTGAACGATGGATTGGCCGTGGACGTGCATTGATTTCTCCGATCGCCAGACCTTTCCTGTCTGAGGGGCAAATGAAATCGTTGGTGTACGAAACACCCGTAAACAGCGCCAAGGAACTTGTTCAGTGCAAGCCGGGGAAATACGAAACAAAATGTTATCGAATGTTCGACGCTCCATGAAGCGAAGATGTGAAGCCTGCATCACATGCGACGGGCGTCAGTTCGAACATTGACAGCAGTTTTTCCTTCTTTTCTTTACTTTTCTTTTATGATTATGCATAGCAGTTAGTAAACAGCTTTTTTCCTCCTATTTTGAATCTTTCCTTGTGTTTTACTTCTTGTAATTTGGTACTTGTGTTTTTACCCTCTTTTACTAAAATATTTTGCTATAAAATTACTTTTTGCAACACAGACCAACTCGAATCTCATTTAGGAGGAAAAATTGCTAGTAATTATTTACAAAATTACAAATGAGTTTCCAAGTTGCAATGTCAAGCGCCCTCTGGCTTTGATTAATGGCTACCAAGTCAAAATTTATTTTGAACAAATTAGTCAGTAACGGAATGCTTTTCGTGCAAACCGCACCGAAATCCAACATTTTGCTCGTTTTTAGCACCGTTTGTGCTTTAAGTGCCCTGAACAATGTTCGATTTTTACATCAATTTTCCCCGGAGGATACCAAATCTGGTATCAAAATTCAAGTTAAAGTTTCAACGAAAGCCATCAAAAAACTTTAAAAAATATTGAAAAATTTTTTTCCTAGCGTTCCAAAGTCTAAAGCGCCCTCTAGCGATGCTTTAGCAGCAATATTGTTCAGAATTTTTTTTTATGAAATAATAAATAATAACAATAATTTTGACCATAACCCAAAGCATTTCGATAATTTTTCCCGTTTTTAAGACCAGTTGAAGTTTTGCACCCTAAATTTTGTCGGTGCGTGGAGCCTTAGGAAAGCATTTCCGACCCAGCATTGCCTATATACTTCGAGTCATCTTGTTGTCCCCTACCTCTCCTAGAAGTTTGTAACATCTTAGCTGAAACACCCTGTATATATATATATATATATATATATATATATATATATATATATATATATATATATATATATATATATATATATATATCTATATATATATATATATATATATATATATATATATATATAAATGGATGTTTGTATATATGACCTCGCTTCACTCCAACACTGTTCAACCCCGATCACTATGCAAACTAGCATGCATACGTATTTTTTGTGTAGAAGGTTTTTATACTATCCTCTTTGTTGCAGCTCCCCACCAGGTGACACTACAGTATATCACCTTCTGCATCGTTCAATCAATTGCCAAGTTCCCAACATGGTCGCCAAAAATGATGCCAACTCGGCTCTATCGCCAACGTTTTGCTATGTTTCCATTGAATCGCCATTATAATGTAAGGAACGGCATTGATTGAAAATATTACAATTTCAACATAAAATAAATACAACAGAAAGTAATATTAACATATTAAACATCCAGACATAACTTATTTACACTATTTTAAGCGTTCATTACACAAAATTTGTAGCAATGTGTTACTTTTGCCGAGCAAAGATCGGCTTAGGAAGATTTTTCCAAAAATCGATCCACGAGAGAGTTACGGGGCGTTATAAGTAAAAAAAAAATTCTCTTTAACAGCTATTAGATCTACAGACGTAAAATTTAACTATATATATATATATATATATATATATATATATATATGTTTGTTTAGAAGAGATATGCAAAAAGCTTTTTTTTCTGTTTAATTTACAATTCTCGTAAAATTAACTCATTAAAAACTTCTTTGTTCTTCAACTTGTACTGTAGAATTTTTCAATTCCCCCGTGCAAAGAGCGGGTATACCAGCTAGTATTTTTATAAAATGGTTTGCTACTCTAAAATTTGTTGTTTGATGTCTTTGTATGTAATATCATTCTCGATTTTAAAGTTCAGTTTTGATAAGTCTTTGAGAATATTGAATTTAAAACTTTTGTAAAAGCTTCAAGAGGGGAAGAACGTAATTAATAGCAATTTTTTGTATTTAAGTTTGCAATACTTTCGGTAATTTGCATTTTAATTACAAAATTCTGAATAGAAATCATCAACCTCTAAGGCTTGTACCTTTTTATTCATAATTTCTCTTACATTTTTGTCTCTAACAATATTTAATTTGTAATTGTATGTTTATGATGTTCATTTATAAATTCAAAGTTTGTAATCATGACACTAACAGACATTATTTTTAAGTCCTTAGCTTTACTATAGTTAAAAATAGACCTACATATTTTTATTGTATTTAAATGCTTTTTTTTAATACAGTAGAGTCCCAAAAACTCGATCTAATATGAACCGAAGGGTCACCGATTTTGTGAAAATGCCGTGTTATCGAGAACAAGACCAAAAACAATATATATATATACGAGTATTTCCTCAAAAAATATTGTACTGCTCATGTACGTATTGTTTGCTTGAGAATGCAACAGAAAAAAAAGCTGCCCAAATACTCTTAAACAAAGGAAAAGTATATGCTTTATGAAGACATAGAGCATTTACTACACGAAAATGAAAATTAATGAGCACATAGCATACAGTAATTTACCTGATTACACCTCAGAAAAATGCTCTATGAGTGCAGAAAACTGTCTGTAAAGAAAATTAAGTAGTCTACTTTGCAAAAACTGGTACATTTTTAGTAATGCGTAATTTCCTGTTGTCTTCCGTACTGCACTCAACTTTTTGCTGCTTCATCACGAAGGCACTGAAGGAACAGTAAGTCTATTACCATGTACCTTGTTCAAAGTACTGAAGGAAGGTTTCGACAGTCTTTAGCCCAGGAGTGACCAACCTTTTTAGAAAGAGAGCCACTTTCAGATAAAAATATTTCAGCGTGCTACTTCCAACTTTTCGATCATGAGAAAAGGTGAAAAAATGTTACTCTAATAGGGTTATTATGTAACTTCTACGCAAAAATAGAGAATATAGTGTTTTTTTAATTCATTCAGGACCACGCGATTTTTCCTGTTAAGCCTAATCTCATTTTAAAAATTCCTATAAAACCATTACTATACTGAAATGTGCCGAAAAATTTTTATAGTTTATAATCATTCCCAATTCCATACGTTCCAAATTCAGATCACACCGGTGTGATCCCTGAAGTGATCATATATATGTGATCATGGTGCTGAACGGGTTAAGGCAAGTCTAAGTACAGGAAATTTAAAAACAATATAATGAATAAGACCAAATCACAAACTTAAATTTTTATTGTTAATCAGTTCAGTCAATTTTGAACGATATTTTGATTTTGTGTGCAATAATCATTCTATAAAAAACCTTATGTTGATTTAAATCTGCAACAATATCTAAATGACAAATCGTGTAAATTTGAAAATTTGCTTCATCGTACAAATTTCCAAAATTTAATATAATTCCTTATATTTACTTGCTTTTCAGTGAAGTACGGAGCTATATAGAATAGTTTCGACTTGGATTTCAAGAGGGTAACAATTAACATTTTGCAGAGAAATTAAAAAGGGATTTGTGAAAACATGTGCATTTATTATTATTATTATCATCTTGAAAATCATCAAACCTAGCATTGAAAGAATCCTGCAAAAATGGATACTAATTTTTTAAATCTATCACGGCTCGGAACGCTACAAACTTTGTTAGATAGTTCCTTCATTAATGTGAAATATGTTAATTTTTTTCTCCAAAATCAAGACAAAAAAAATGCAAAGGTTTCTGCACAAAAGAGGGTATGTGACTAACTTTTTTCAATAATCCTAAATTTAAATTGTTTTAATGTCCCATAATATCGTTAAAAAAAGCTAAATCACATAGCCTGTCTTAATTATGAAATAGCAGGTACTCACTGGGCAGTCTAGTGTTTTTTTCTAGATATTTTAAAATACGCTCCCTCATATTCCAAAATCTTGTGAGTGAAAAAGGCTATTTGGAAAACCAACTCACACACAGCCAGTGATTCTCAACCTTTATTTTGTTGCGGTACACTTATAACAATATCAAAAGTTGGTGGCTCACTAACAAAAAAATAAAAATTTAAAAGGATTTTACTTTTCCATAATTCACTTCCATCTATTCACGAAATAATGTTAAATATACCACGAATGCCATTAGTTTATTTCTATAAAAAAGCCGAATGATTCGCGAGCGCGGGGCTCCAGATTTTATTTTTTTCTCAGTGTATAATTAATAATTTTGATAATATTTGGCGGCGAACTAAAGTGCCCCGGTACAATGGTTGAGAATCACTGCGCACAACAATGCAGGTGCATTCTCTACACCAGGAGTGTCCAACCGAAATGACCTTGTGGGTCACTTCGGAAAAACATTATAATCTCGCGGGCCGCATATAAAAATATGTACCTTTTTTTAGATTTGGAAACAAAACACATTTATTGGAGTGAAAATTTAAAACAAAATGAATTATTATTATTGTTTTCATTATTTTTCATGTATACAGACAAAGATAATATAATAATGTTTATATAATATAATAATGCAATGATCAAATAATGTTTAAAGTATTACAGTAGTTGCCATTTTCTTGAAAATTACGGTGTTCCTATTGAATTGATCTTTCGTTACTCATTGCTGAAATTTGATAGTGCTGTCATTCGCAAACGATTAAGTATACATTGTCCTTTATCTTAACCGTCCTGAATATATTTTTTAAACTTTAAAAAACATCTCTGACTGCCTCTTGCTTTTTGGGCACTTCAAACAGAAAGGGAGGAGGAGAAACGAAAGTCGCACACAGAGAATCAAGTACCACCCATAGTAAAGGATATGCAGAATGCAATTCGAAATTTATTAAAAAAGTAATTTACTATAAAAATCAAATGCATCTGTTTGAGAAAGTATAAATCTATTTTAATCTAAAGGACATTTCTATTATCAAAAAGGATTTATTTTAAAACAAGAACAGATAACAGGTAAATACATTATGTATATATATCCTCAAAAAAGTTTCAAAATGAAAAAACTTTAAAAATCTGATATTTAAATTTTTTTAAAAAAGAGTCGGTGGGCCGCAAATTACGTATTGGCAGGAAGCGGGTTGGACATCCCTGCCTCTACACGATCAATTTCTATTGTAGCTCATTTAAGTTTATTTAAAATAAATTTTGGTGGATGTTTTTTTTTGTCTGAAATAAATAATCATATTTCAATAAAATTGTAATATTTCTTTTCCTTTCAAATTTAAAAATTTTTGTTTAGTCTGAGCATGTCACACAGTTACAAATACGGTATACCACACTGTGGCACGCGAGCCGCGGGTTGGCCACCCTTGCTTTAGTCCATCACTGTGATATTTTAGGAGTTTGTACGTTGTCCTCAACGTTAACGTGTGTGGGGGAGGTACTTTAAAACCTTGAGATTTAGAATTTTTGTTTTATTATATAAGCGATCAAGAGACGATCTTTTTTAAATACCTGCAGGCTTTTAGCATAAAATATAAAATAACTACTTTTATCAATAAATTACATCATCTAGAGCTTCGACATATTGTTCCATGTAGACACATTTATAGAATATATATATATATATATATATATATATATATATATTATATATATATATATATATATATAAGAGTAGAAAAGGCGAATTTATTACAAGGGAAAAAAGTTATAATATCTTCAATATCTCATTTCTATCTTTCTTCTTGTTTTATGTCTTTTTTTAGTTTCATATATTTTCGTGTCTAAGAAAGTTTAACAGGAAAGAAGTTGTTATGTCTTCTTTCCAAATCTCGAGTGATACCTCTATAAATGTTCTCATCTTCGGAGAGATCTAATCAATTATTTTCCATCCACCTACGTTCCCGCCCCCACAAAGCATGTATCCGCCCATTGCAAAGTGAATTTATTATTAACGAAAGGAGAAAAAATGATCTCTCAGATGTACCTGAGAGCCCACTTCTTTGTTTTATAACATGATACTGGCTTTAGGATTTTTTCTTGTATCTTTCTTTGCGCTTTTATATGATCTTCAAAAACTTGATTTTGTAGAATGATAAAAATTACGTATTGAAGTTTTTTGCGAAGTTTGAGAAAAATATTATTTTTTCAACATTGAAAATAACTAAAAAAGCTGGAACTCAAACGCACTCACATGTAAGAAAATCTTTAAAATTGGTAAAATTAAGAGACTGTGTATGAATTAATTTCGTTTGACTTACGTCATTTTTAACTTATAATGTGACATTTAGGGACGGAATCAAGTAATTTTATATTTGCAGACGATGAGTTGACTGATGAGGAAACATGTTGCTATTTTAATCTCACATCAATTGACAATCCTTAGCACAGAGGGAGGATACGAACAACACAAACACGCGTACAAGTAATACAAAGAATGAAAGCATTCTTTTTTTTTTGCTCCGGAGATATCGTCTATTAATAAAGTCATGGTCAACTAGAAACCAATAAATCATATGAGTTGAAGGCTTTTCTGATTAGTCCGTACACGCGGCTGAGGTGCTAGTTTGATATTTGGGGTAATAGCGCCAAGTTGTTGTTTATGTTCGCCAAGATGGACGATAACATTACAATATGGTTACCTTGATATTTTTATCCTCTGTTGATGTGATTGCATGGGGATAATGTATATTAGAAGTAACTTTTATTTTTTTTCCCGCGGTAACCCTATTAATTTCAGACGATTTTAATTCCATTTCTTTAAAAATTTTACCATTTTCAGTGTGATTGTTCTATTATTTCCGTCTTCTGTTTTATTTTGTGCTATTTTCGAATATGGAAATTTCTAATATGTGTGAGTGAGTACTAGAATATTTTTTTCTTAAAAGAATAAGTATTGTACTTTTAATTTTTGCTATAAATTGTTTATTTTGAGTTTTGAAAATGCTTCTTTTTTGCGTTCTTTGTTTCATGAAATTCGTTGAAGGAACTTGCAGTGCAACTTTTATAATGCAAGCTTTCAGTACTTTGTAATTGATATTCATTATTAACTTTAACATATACTATGTAATTATCTTATTAATAATGTAATATACAAATGCAATTATTACTATATGTAATAATCATATAATATTCGTTATTTATAATTGTTTCTTTTAATATTTATTTATAAATATTATTACATGTTTTGTTTATTTAAAATTAATATTGTTCTTTATTTATAATTATTATGTTACTTATTTATAACTATTTTATTGTTCATTTATAGCTATTCTTTTGTTATTTATTTATAATTATTATGTTACTTATTTATAACTATTTTATTGTTCATTTATAGCTATTCTTTTGTTATTTATTTATAATTATGTATTACGAGTATTTTTATGCATTATTTTTATCTTTTTACAATACGATGATTTTTCTTTTTTATAATTACTATTACATTATATTATTTGATTATTATATATAATAATTGTTATTAAATCATACTATATGAATATTATATATAATTATGATAAAATTATATAAGATTACTATATGCTGCTTATAATACTATTATTAGTACATGTTACTTTTTATTATATTATTGATATTCATTACTTATTAATTGTGATTTAGGTTACTCTCAATCTCTTCCTATATCCTTCATTTGATATACATTTCAATGTACACTGCTGGACAATTGCTAAGGACGGATCACAAATTGCTATGTAGCATAACATTAAGCGAGACATGAGGCCTAGTAGGATAAAATATAGTTGCCACACTGTTCAGACATTAGAATAAAGAATATTTATTGTTCTGGAAAGTACAAAAGCTGTGAAACATCTGAAAGAAAAAAAAATGTTCATTTGATCTGCGTACGGAGAAATGGAACAATGCATCTAAAAGTCAGCAGGCACCTTAAAGAAAGGTATCAGTACGGGATATGTCCACCGTGGAGTGTGATGCAACATTCCACACGTCGTACCATACTTTGCACAACATTATCCAGCAGCTGTTGAGGCAATTTATCCCATTCCTCTATGAGTGCACGGATGAGGGTGTTCTTGTTTGTCGGAGGATAGTATCGACCAGCAACTTGCCTCCCCAAAGCATCCCACACATTTTCAGTGGGGTTTAGATCTGGAGAACGCGCTGGCCATACGAGACGTTGAATACCCTCGCTGTCTAGACAATTCTGAACAGCGGGTGTTCGATGACATGTTGCGTTGTCGTCCATAAAAACAAATTTATCACTGACAGCACCACGGAAAAGACGAACATGAGGAAGTAGAACTTCATCAATGTATCGTTGGCCCGTCATAGTCCCATTCACAACCACATTTAGGCGCGTGCCGCCATTGATCATGATGCCGGCCCACACCATGATACTGCATGTCGGATATCGGTCCTTTTCCTGGATATTTTCTGGACGATAAGCAGTACCACTCTCACGCCAGATCAGTTGGCGTCTACAATCCGATGACAGACTGAACCTACTCTCATCTGAGAATAGTACGCATGCCCAGTCCTGTTCAGTCCAATTGTGATCCTCACGACACCATTGCAAACGGGCAGTACGGTGCTGTCTGGTCAATGGGACACACACAACAGGTCTGCGTGCGTATAGTCCTCCTCCCCTGAAACGTCTGGCAACAGTTTTTCGGGAGATCTGCTTTCCTGAGGCAGCAAGAAACTGATTTGCCATCTGCTGAGCTGTGGTGTGCCTGTTCCTTTTTGCTGATAGGACGATATATCTGTCTTCTGCAGGCGTCGTACTTCTAACACGACTTCCCCACGCCGTCTACTACACATTCCAGTAGTTTTAAATGACTTCCACAGCCGTGAAACAACGCTGTGAGCGATGTCGAACTCCCTGGCAACATCTGTTATTTTTCGTACTTCTTCGATCTTTCCAATAATTCGGCCTCGCATAAAATCATCTATGTGATGTCGGGAAGACATGCCAAAAATTTTAAGTTCGTCTATTAAATCTTTCCTGTAAAACTTTGACTTGAAACAACAACTGTCCACACGCCTCAAAACCTTTAAAGCTCTTATGAACGCTATCACGTGATGAACAGACGTGGAAAAAAAATTTGCATACTCATACTTCTTCTTACTAATATCCCGCACTTATTCTAATTTTCCACATTTTGCTTCCTTTCATTTTGTGGTTGTTATGGATGATAGTGTTATCCGTCCTTAGCAATTGTCCAGCAGTGTATTTCAAAAAAATTCTTTAAAATTTTTGTATATCATTAAATTACCGCTAGGCCACCATATTAGATTCCATTCCAGCAACAAGAAGTGCTGCTTGGCACCATTACCCCGGATATCAAACCAATTCCACAGCTGATGCAAGATGGCATCGTCCTGAATTAAAAGATGCTAACCTCTTAGTTTTCTTAGCAGTTAACTCGTAGTCAGGACTAATAAAAATTAACTATCTCGCGATGTCTTGGTGGGCTCAAGACCATAATGGGTTTAAATTCCTTGAGAGAAAATTTAAGTGAATTATTACATCTATGTATAAATGCTTTCACAATTTTGTATAAATCATTTGAACACTTTCGTTGAATTTGTTGCCTCTTCATTGAGGAGTGGACACGTAAATCCGTGGAGATTTCTTCCACATCCCATGTTGAAGTGGTGTAAAAGTTTGGAGAATGGGGTATCCACTCGTCACTTAAATGCAATTATTACTATATGTAATAATCATGTAATATTTAATAGGTACATGTAATAGGTATCCGACTACGTTCGGAACCGTGATTTTAAAAAAGCGCATAAATGGATAATTTCTATGATATTTAGTGTCACTTAGATTAGAATGCATGTATAAAATTGTATTAAGGACATTTTGACAAAAAAAAATACTTAAATACAATATTTTGGCAAAAAATTAACTTAGAATAACCTTTTTTCAAAATGTTTTCCTTTTATAAAAATTACTTCTAAAATAATATTATATTGCTTGTATAAAGTAAAGACTTCTCCAGAGAGTCTGAACTATTTTTTTTGAAAAATTCACATTATTTTTAGAGTTACAACCAATTGAAATAATTATTGGCGTTTTTTTCTTAAAATTTAACCCCTCTATTGACATAAAATATGGGTAAACCCACTTCTAATTTATGTATTTCAAAAACTCTAGTTGAGCCTCTGCACAGAGGTCTGAGCTATATGCAGGTAAAACATTTTTATAATAGAAGTATTTTTCACAAAAGGAGAATATTTTAAAAATTGGACATTTTATGTTCTTTTTTTGTCAAAATATTGTACTTACATGATTTTTTTATTGTAATACTATTCTTAAAACAATTTTATATACATTTTCTAATCTAAGTGACACTAAATATCGTAAATATTATCCATTTATACGCTTTTGCAAAAGCACGGTTCCGAACGTAGTTGGATACCTTAACTTAGGTTCAAAATTAGGAGATTCTTCGTCAATATCCTTTGCTTTGCTTTTCAGTACGACGTTAATAAGAATCAGTTAAACCAAAATTTATTTTGAAAAAGCATCAATCTGTTTGTTCCTTTAGGACTATTTTCGGTTAATGTTAAAAAATAGGACCCGAATTTGGAACATTTTTCAGATATAAAAGAAATGAAAAATTAATATGATATTCTCTGGCTTCGCTATCCTTTAGAGAGCAGCATTTTTTATCATACTTTTCATTTTTAACCGAGTTGATTCATTTTTTCTGGTATAAAAAGTGTTTCGCCTTTTTTACCCTAAACCATAATGTTAAATGAGCTGTGCCTTCACGTATTAAAACAAAAAAGAAAGTACTCACGGAATATTTTGAAATTTTTAAAAATACTATATTGTAAACAGAGGTACGAGTTATATAATATTGCAAATTTTCATGGAATTTGGGTCATTTTTGTGACTGAAAATGTGCTACGCGTTTAGTTAGAGCTCTCGTACATTTACCGAAGACAACCTTAAGAACGAATTCAGTCACAAATTTTCATGTATAGCTGTTAGTGATCATTTATTACTAAAATTTCTTATTTCAAATTCGCATATATATGTACACATTATTATTCTATGAATAGATGTTTCAAAATTTTATCCATTTTTTATTACTCTCTTTACACTTTTAGCACAGTTACTATAAAAATAACAATTTTAGTAATGAATCATATACATTTCATACTACTTTTATTAAAACTATCAATTAAATAATCCTTAAAATATTCAATAACTACTCTTTATAATTCAAGTCTGACAATGTATTTATAAAGAAAGGCGCAGGTAAACTTCATTTGTATCCGCCGTGGCAATCTATAAATTAATTGTTATCGCCTTCTGGCATCACCATTGCAAATAGGCGCGAAACTAACCTCTCTCGTAAACTATAAAAGGAATTATTAAGATCGCGTATTCACATTATTCTATTTTCTTTTGATCAGACTCTGTCAGCTATTTTAAACTTCATTAATTATTATCATAGGTTTAGGTTTAATGAAGTTTCCATTATGCTTAATGAATTTTGTTAATTAAATTTGTCTTTTAATTGAGTTCGTCTAAATCCAGAGGATTCGGATGTGACGCGGTGTTTCACATTGGTAACCTGAATTCACTAAATTGGTAACCTGGACGTGATTTGAACAACCTTATGATTCGATTTTGATGTATTTGCTTATAAAGGAACGCGAGTTTATATTTATGATTGAATCTCTAGAAGGCAAACAGGCGATAACGATTACTTTATCGATTGTCATACAGTCAAATATTTATTTTATGTAATAGCAGAAATAAATAAGAGTCCTTCCGAAACGAAGATAGAAAATCAGAGAATTGTATTGTGTGATATATTTTGGAATTACTATTAACATAAAAAATAACGGGTTTTTCTAACATAAGTTTGCAACGTAACTTAAAATTTTGACATAGCATATAAATTTTTATCTCTGTTTTCAAATCACATATAAAACTTCGTGGATCGACTTTTAGCTATAGTAAAAGGCTTTAATGTAAACCTTTTCTCATAGCTAAAAATCGAAATCTGTTGAATAAAAAATATGGTTTTATGTAAATATTTTTCAGAAGATTTAAGATGCATTGCTCGTAAAAGTATGAAATTTTGCTTAAGTTCGTACTCAAAAATATTTCCTTCAAAACAAAATAAGAAAAAAGGAGCTCGAACTGATTTTAAGATTAAGTAAAAGTATGCTGCCCATATTACTCTTTCTTACTACTAGAACCACTAAAAATAGTCTTCGGCAGTATATTTGAATACCTAAAAAATTGAATGTAACATATCATTTTACTGATATTGATGTATTTCAATACTCTATGTGGATTGACAATCAATAGTCGAGTCTTCTGTATTAACTACCCGGACTCTTTAAAATCCTCCTTTTGATACACGAAGAGATTTTCAGGTTCTAAAGTTTGTATTGAAGCTTTTCTTTTAAACTTGATTATATAACGGTATTTCGATAAACTGCAGTTATAAAACATGAATTATTTATTTTCTTTATTTCTTTTTTCAATTCCTACTATTAGCTCACTTCTCTATGTATTTATTTATTTATCTTCGTGAAACTTTCAATCGTTAATAAAATAAATTTTAAAGCACTCAATTGAGCTGAAATTTTATATACATAATTATTTTGGATAAATAATTATGCCCTGCCAGTAGCTGTCAATTGATGCATACAGTTACTACTAATTGCATTTTTGTTGTTGTTGTTGTTTAAAAATCTTTTTATCGTAAGCTGTAAAAAGAATGTTGCTCATTGATTAAAAAATTTTCGTTTACTGTAAATGAATATTTACTTATTCATTTATATCTCCTTAATACATTGGAATCTGTTTTTAATTGGAAATAATGTACACTATCATTACATCAAGCGAATGTGTATATACAAGCGTCACACTACAAGGAAACACAAAATCTATTGGTCCCGGACCTCGTAATTTTGAACCACGGTGAAGCGACAAGGACGACACCTAAATTGGAATCCCTATCTCCCAACTGCCCCATCACTCCAAAGTTGAGCCACGGTGTCACATTACACTCCGATCACGAGTCAGTGAACACTAGGTTCCCGTCGCTACGTTCATCACACCAAAGTGAAATAAAAATGTTAATGATCATATCCCATTTTAGAGTAGATTCGTTTTGGTGGAAAATTTAATCGTTTCCATTCTTATCGAACGTTCGAAAACTATTTTTAGAATCATTGTTGGAAAATACAACAGCTTGTTTCTTCTCTCAGACAAACTTTTTGTAATTTTAAAAATATTGAAATAATAGCTAACGATAATATGCAGAATTATTTTAATCAATATGGTGCCTTTTTAAAGAAATATTATTGAAAAAAGTCTATGTAAATTACTTCAAATAGGTACCTTTTGATAAAGGGACATGTTATATAAATATGCTTTCTGGAATCCACATTATAATATGAAACATTTAAAATATCTAAGACTCTTTATAATTAATTAAATAAATTCTTTAAATATCATTAAATAAATTCTTCACTCGGTGTAGAAAAAATATTTTACATCGTAACGAAATTATCGTATTAGTACTCATTAGTTCATTTTCATTAATCACAAAAACGGAATTTTTTCTGCAATGATTAAATTTAATTAATTTAATGAAATGTAAATAAAAGGATATTTCCCATTTCAGTAAAATGATATGGTAATACTTAAAATACATGTGAAATACTACAAGAAAGAAAACAAGGTTTCGAATTAAGGTTTTTTAAAACTGTATGACAGTTTTCAACTTTTACTGCGTGAGAATGATCATATTTTTAATTTGGATTCACGACTAAGTGATAAGAATAAATTCTAAGCTGAATTTAATTCTGATTTAAATTATTTGAATAACTCCTCTCAACTATCAATTGATCGATGGTAACAGAATAAGTATTATTAAAACTAAAAAATTGTGAAAAACTAATAAACAAATTTCAATTCTTAACGAATAATCTATATGATACTAAAGTCAGTGGTGCAACAGCGCATGAGGGCTAAGGCCTACTGTGCCCATCTCAGTATACGTGACCTTGGACGCTGAGGTGCATGAGCAGATGTTCCAATCAGATGGTCAGTTTGGCGTGAAATCCTCAGTGTTTAGTCCTCAAGCAAGCTTGGTACTCATTTATCGAGTCACTGAAGGGATGCAAGGATAAGTCAAACATGACCAGCCCGGACATAGAACTCCGGACTGTGGTGTGGAAATGCGATACACTACCACTCAGCCACTGCTTCCATAAATATATAACTCTAATAAACTTAAATTCAAATTCCTTAATGGATGCTTCACTTGTCAAATTGATTAACTCCATTTTTTAAAATCTTATTAAATTTTAATATCAAAGCAGTTGGTTGGCTCCTAACATATAATCAAGACAAATTTCTCTAATAATAAGTATTAACACCCCTAAATGACAAATTTTCTTAGCCATCGAATAACTAGTTTATTCCAGAAACCAGTGTGATAAACTCCATACTATATATATATATATATATATATATAATGTATTTATCTTTATATATAAAAATCTTCTCTGTACGTGTGTATGTGACTTAAATTCCTCCTAAACGGGTGGACCGATTTTGATGAAATTTTTTTGTGTCTGTTTTAGTGGATTCGAGAATGGTTTAGAATTCCAATTCGGTCCGATATCACAATTAGTTAAAAAGGTATTAATTATAAACCTTAAAACGCATAATTATCTTACCCCGTGTACTATTTATTCTGCTAATGCGCGCAAAGAGAAAAGCCACGACTCAGTATATCTTTATATAAAAAAAATTTCTGTGTGCGTGTGTATGTGACTAAACTCCTCCTAAACGTCTGGACCGATTTTGATGACATTTTTTGTGTGGATTTAAATGGATTCGAGAATGGTTTAGATTCACAATTCGGTCCGATATCGTAATTAGTTAAAAGATGTTAATTAAAAACTTTAAAAACATTCAACTCAATATTCACCAGCATTGTTGAAACAATGTTATTGTTATTAAAATGATGTAAGTTGGCATCGAAAGTCGATTTTCAGCCAAATTCGCCAAACTGGGTCTTTTTACAAAAATGCAGATGATTCATGCTTTTTACCGTTTTTAATGAATATATTTTCAAATAATCTTTATACATATAATTCTTCTGTGCGTGTGTATGTGACTGAACTCCTCTTAAACATCTGGACCGATTTTGATGACATTTTTTGTTTGGGTTCAAGTGGATTCGAGAATGAATTAGATTCACAATTTGGTCCAATATCGCAATTAGTTAAAAAGAGTTTAATCAAAAACCTTAAAACGCGTAATTGTTTTACCCCGTGTGCTGTTTTTTCTGCTAATGTGCATCAAGAAAAAAAAAAGAAATAAGAAAGGAGAATTTTTCCGATATTTTTGCAGTTTTGCAAATTGCAATCTAATTTTTCTATCAAAATCAGACAAAAAACAGTTACAGAATCGGAAAGATTATTCATTTCGCCACGATACGACACATATCTTTATATCTATAATTTTTCTGTGCGTGTGTATGTGACTGAACTCCTCCTAAACGGCTGGACCAATTTTGATGACATTTTTTGTGTGAATTCAAGTGGATTTGAGAATGATTTAGATTCACAATTTGGTCCGATATCGTAATTAGTTAAAAATGTGCCAAAACGATGTAAGGGCGCGTGATAGCTCATAAAAAAATCATGCGCAATATTCTTGAGGCCTCTATTTTGAGCGGCAAACTTCAAGGTGAAGTTGTACTTCTACCAAGGATCACCTACCCATTCAAATTTTTGCAATTTCCAATTCGCTTGGCATTTGCTATGGCCATTAATAAGTCACAAGGTCAAACAAGGACAATTTGTGGCTTAAATTTAGAAAACCCTCGCTTTTCGCACGGCCAATTATATGTTGCATGCCTGAAGTTTGACAAACCATCGCATTTGTTTGCTTACACCCCTCAAGAATTAACCAAAAACATTGTACATTCAATGGCATTACTATAAATTTTTTGTGGGGATTAGAAACATATACCTGTTATATGAAAATATCTCGATTTTTATCTTTTTTATCTTTAATCAAAACAAGTTTAAGTTTCTATTCAGAATAGCTTCTATATTCAACTTAGTTCATAGTAAATACATACTCATACGTAATCCATAGGTCGAATTGTAGTAACTGTACATGTGATGATGTCAGGTATTGTAATAACTTTTTTTTTTTATAAAAAAATTCATCAAAACGGTCCAGATTGTTAAAACTTATTCAAAAAAGTTTGTAATTTTCTGATTTAAGACGTGTGTACAGGACAACGTCTGTCGGGACCACTAGTCTTTATATATAAAAATCTTCTGTGCGTATGTATGTGACTAAACTTCTAAACGGGTGGACCAATTTTTATGAAATTTTTTTGTGTCTGTTCCAGTGGATTCGAGAATGGTTTAGATTCACAATTCGGTCCGATATCGTAATTAATTAAAATTATATTAATTACACGGGCGTTGATCAACAATTATCCTAACCTACAAATCTATTTGTGTAGCTAATTGATTACACATATTATTAAACTCTTTTTGTTTAAAATTATTTGTTATCGGAAATCTATACAAAAAAGAAAAACAGTTTTTGTGTGTGTTTCTCTTCTAAGGAACTCAGAAGTATAAAACTTGGTACATAATTACTATATGTCCTAATGATGTGCACTACGAATAGTTTTTTTTTTTCGAAATTTGCCTTAGAATTTTTTAAGATTAAATTTTTAAGAGATTTTCCCATTTTTTTTCAACAAAGGGATTTTAATTTGTTAATTTGGCAACAGTCATTTTTGTTTTGCTTATATTTTATTTGATTATTTCAAACCATTTCTGAATATTGATTCGATTGTCTCGTTTCTTTTTCAGCTTAAAAAAATCAATGTAATTTGGTTTAACGTTGCTTATATTTTATTTTATTATTCCAAACTATTTCTGGATATTAGCGATTGATCCAAATTAGGTAACTGTATATGTAATGACGTTAGATATTGTAATAACTTTTTAATACAAATTTTCATCAAAATGGTGCAGATTTTGTTAAAGCTTATTCATAAAAGTTTAGCATTTTTGAATTTAGGATGTGTGCACAGGACAACGTCTGTCGGGTCCGCTAGTATCATAATAAAAATCTGATTAACTCAGTGCACTCTTTTTCCTCTCTGCTACAGGGAGACTGAAATATTAAAACTGTTTTTTTTTCTTTTTTTCCCTAATGGGGCTGCGCATTGGTATTTCAAGCTGTTCAGATCTAGTACATTCCCCAGGAGCAGGTATTACGTTTAGCGCGGCACCCATACAGGCGGTGCCAATTACCGCAAGTGATTATGACGCCCAGTTTCCTCCCCAGAGAGAGACACCTGAGCTCTTGGCGATGTGAACCTGTATTAGGATTTAATTTTGTCGAGAGAATTCAAGCCAAGCAGACACTCTAGGGATCTTTTACATGCCGTATAATCAAAGGACATAGCCGCTGTCAATTTTCTGCATCATGAAATTCCGCCGACTTGGGTCGGGGTCGAACCTGCAATCTTGGGTGCAGAAGACCAGCGACAAACGAACCACGCCACCCAGTCGGCTGTTAAAATTATTTTAATTTTATTGAAATTGCTTCAAAGTACAGAAATACAAGCTGAATTTAAATGAATTTTTTGGTAAATGGACAAAATTACTTTCCAAATGATTTACAATTTGTTGTTATCGAATCTCAAGTAAAAAAAAAAAGTCCAAAACATTTTTTCGTCAGATGAATGGTAACATAATTATAAGAACCTGTAAAAAGAAAGCAGCATTTCATATGATTTAAACGATTTAAATGTCACATCAGGCTTTTTTTTTGTAAATAGAAAATTCTTTCAATAACAGAAAGGTAACAGTTACACGAATACCAGAATGCGTTGGGTAAATTTAGAAAAGTCGAAATCCTACCTCATACAATTCAAGTATGACTACCGAATTTAATGCCATTAATATTCGAAAATGTCTAGCTGGTAAACCACTATGTCTAAAAAATGTAATCCAGCCTTTATTGCATTAAACAGGTAGAAAGGTGACAAGAGAAAAGTAGAAATATATGATAGAAATTCATTCCTCCTGTTAAGCATGAGTATTATAAAATTTTAAGGACAAACCGACATGACGAGAGCTCAATTACAAATCATGACGAAATCTTAATGAAAAACATCATTCAAATTGATGATATGAATAAATTTAAACAAAATAATGTAATACTCGTAAAATAATGGAACACAGTAACAGGATAGTTATTATTAATTTTTGCTAAAATTTTTAATAAAACATATTTAAATAACGAAGTTTTTAAGTAATAAAAATAATTCAAAGACTGAATTTTTGAAATAATAATTTTTTTTCACTTGCCACATTGATTAATTCCCTTAATCACGAAGAAATTGTAGTAATATGATAACAATTACTCCAAATATATTCTATCATATATACTTTCTATATATCATTAGATAAGAAATGTGTCTGTGCAGTAATACAGTCTCTCTCTCTCTCTCTGTCTCTCTCTCTCTCTCTCTCTCTCTCTCTCTCTCTCTCTCTCTCTCTCTCTCTCTCTCTCTATATCTCTCTCTCTATATATATATATATATACATCGTTTTTTTGAATTTGTAATTGAAAAAGAATTAAAAAAAACAATGAGAATATATTTTATTATTTTTCTCAACTTCTTGTTTTATGGAGTTAATCGATTTGGCGAATGAAGCATTGATATCACAATCTATATTCTCTTGGCACTAATATTTAAAAGTGGGGTTTGTTGACTAAAGAAGGATATTCAAAACGTTAACTCTTTAAAAAGATCTTATTTTATTCAATGTGTAACTTCATAAAGATGTATTTTTTTCGAAGAATATTGTTCAATATTCAGTGAAGAAATTGTATCATTGAAATTAACGTCATTCTATATCAACAAAAGGATTATTGGAAACTGACCCCATAATTTTGTGTGTGTATTTAAATCAAACTACGAAAATCTGAACAAAAAAAACAAATTTTTTTTATCGTAAAATGAGTTTGTGTCTTTCTTAAAAAATATAAGTACTAAAGTTCTACGAATAACAAAAGTAAAATATATGAAGTAACAAATCTTGAAAATATATCGATACTGAAATGTATTTACAATGTAATTTTGTATACATTTGGTAATCGGAACAACCGTGTTTTAAAAAGTAGCACGTTGAGTATAGAGAACATTCTCCATAGATTGACTGAATGTTTTTGTAACTTGACGACTATTTTCAGTATTTACAGCACTCAAATTATCCAGAGGAAAAAGTTACAGGTTTTATCAAAAGAATGAAAAGGTAACACCAATGATTAATATCGGTCGTAGACCTAAAATAGTAGGCTTCCGGTTCAAGATATAGCATGAACTCTTTTAAAAAAAGACATATAAATCACTTTGTACTCATTGTTTAGAGGCCATATCACATATTTTAATCTGCTTTGTATAAACATTACCTTCTTTGTGTCTATAAACTTCGTGAAGTCTTATCATTTCTTCGCTCTATCAAAATACATAAAACTGAATTTGTAATGGGGTTTGGGGTTGCTTATTCTGGAAGTAATCTGAAGAGGATGATTTTATTTATGACAGGATAAACTAAGAACTCGTGTCTTACTTATGCTAAAGGTGGTAGAGTTATAATGGTTTTGGTTGGAATTTTTTATTACGTCACTTAAAAACTGAACACTGAACTATTGATATCATTTCATGAGACAATTTAAAGCTCGATTTTTGCATAAACAAATTAAAGATGAAATTATGAGGTCAGTTTATGTAATCTAGCTTTATATTTTGAGAAATTTTGGTAACTCCAGTGGAGGAAGTCAGAAGACATGCTTATATCCATTGAAAGTCAAAATTCCAAAAAGAATTAGGAGCTAATTGATTGACTGATTTAATATTAACGTCGCACTGTTCAGCTACGCGAGGGCTTTTGGCGACGGACCACGTAATTTTAAACCATGGTCAAGTGACGTGGACGACACCTGAGCTGGCACCCCCTCTCCTAACTACCACACCAACGGGAGGACGTTTCAGCTCTCGACAGATTTAACGTGCATCGCTGCCCTATACGGCGGGTCTTTAGTGGTATTGGGATCGAACTGATGACCAGGCATGCCACGATCCGATACCTATACCACTCGGCTACCGCGGCCACATTAGGAGCTATAGCAGTTTCTTATTAATTATGGTAACTGGTTACGTTCAAAACCTTAACTTATAAATGGATAGTTTTTTTATATACATATATATATTTAGTGTCAGTTGAATTAGAATATACATATAAATTTGTTTTAAGAATATTATTACAAAAAATTATTTAAATGCTGTTTTTTTTTTTGGCAAAAAAAAGAAGAAAGAAGTCATGAGTTCGAACCTAGTACCGCTGAAGACACGGCACGCAAAAAGGGCCAATGCATGTTAAATATGTCGTGGTTCAATGTCCTCCCGTTGGTATGGAGTGAAATTTAGGAGAGGGAGCTAAGAGTTCAGGTGTCGTCATCGTCCCTTGACAACGGTTCAAACTTACGAGATCCGTCCACATGAGTTCGAGCCTAGCTTTTTAGAGCGACGTAAGTATAACTCTCAACTCTCTATAATAATAATATTTCTCTTACTTATATAATTGGGACTTCTATATGCCAGGGTTGAACTAATATTTTTGAAATATATGATTTAGATATGGGCTAATTCATCTATATATAAAGAGTGTTTTTTTTCCAGGTATAGAAGTTTAAGTTGGCATTACTTTCCAAGATGGCAACCGATTTAACAACTGTCAAGTGATTTATTCTCAGTTTGGTTTGACAATTCATCAAAACGATCATCAAGCAAGGCGTAGATTCGTCGAATGGGTCCAAAACGAGATTGCCGTTGTTCCCGATTTTCATAAGCGAATTTTGTTTAGCGATGAAGCGCACTTCTGGTTGAATGGCTACGTCAACAAACAAAACTGCCGCATTTGGAATGAAGCTAATCCACAAGTGTATGTCGAAACACCGTTACATCCAGAAAAACTGACTGTTTGGTGCGCTTTATGGGCTGGTGGAATCCTTCTTCAAAAACGATGAAGGCCACAACGTTACAGTCAATGGTGATCGGTATAGAGCCATGATTACTAACTTTTTCAATCCTGAATTGAACAATCATGATGTCCAGGAGCTGTGGTTCCAACAAGATGGCGCAACATGTCACACAGCTGGTGCCACAATCGATTTATTGAAAGACACGTTTGGTGACCGCCTAATTTCACGTTTTGGACCTGTGAATTGGCCTCCAAGATCTTGTGATTTAACACCGCTAGACTATTTTCTGTGGGGCTATGTAAAGTCATTGGTCTATGCGGATAAGCCACAAACGCTTGACCATTTGGAAGACAACATTCGCCGTGTTATTGCCGATATACGGCCACAAATGTTGGAAAAAGTCATCGAAAATTGGACGTCCAGATTGGACTTCATCCGAGCCAGCCGTGGCAGTCCTATGCCAGAAATCATATTTAAAATGTAATGCCCCAAGATTATCTTTCGAATAAAAAAAATTCATGTCAATCGAATAATACATCGTTGTTTTATTGCAATTTAAAGTTCTATACCTCTAGAAAAACACCCTTTATAAAGGAGAAAAGCGACTCACTCACTGACTCACTGCTTAATCACGATATCTCCAGTACTATTAAACCTACAGACTTCAAAAAAAAATTTGGTAGACAGGTTCCTTTCATGAAGTATACATCAGCTAAGAACGAACTTCGCAAAGATCGAATCCCAAGGGGCGTTATAGATAATTATTTCCATTATTAAACTATTAGATGTACAACCTTGAATCTTAGTACACAGATTCTTTTTCATAGAGTATAGATTCCCTACAAAATGATTTTTACGAAAATCAACCTCCAAGGGGCGTTATGAATAATTATTCCCATTTTTAAGCTATTTAGTACGCAGTACAGTCTTCAAAATTTGATAGTGGCGTTGAGGGTGCCAAATGGGCGATTCAATTTTTTAATTTATTAGATGTACAGTATTGACATTTGGTGGATTCCCCTTTATAGAGATCCCGAATTTCTGAACATCGAATCCCAAAATAGGGGGTTTGATAATTATTTCCATTGTTAAACTATTCGAAGTACAGTCTTGAAATTTGATAAGCAGATTCCTTTCGTGGAATAGAGATCCGCTACAAAATAGGTTTGGGGAAAATTGACCCCCAAGGGGCAATGAGGGAGATTAAGAGGCGTAGTAGATAAATATTTTTGTTTTTCAACTATTAGACCCACCTGCTTGAAAATTAGATGGTATGTTCCTTTCATGGAATAGAGTTCCTCTAACAAAGATTTTTGCGTAAACCGACCCCCAAAGGAATGGGGTTGCGAGGGGTTAAGAAGAGTTATAGAAAATTCCTGTTTTTGAATTTAACCCATTTACTTGAAATTTGTTGAGCACGTTTGTTTGTTTAGTTGAATAGAGATTCACTAAGAATGGATTTTATGGAAATCAATTTCAGGGGCAAGTGGGGGAGTTATTAGGGCGTATTGATAGACAAAATTCCCGTTTTCGAACTACTAGGACTATAATAATAAAATTTGGTTTGCATGTTTCTTTTGTTGAATTGAAATCCGCTAAGAATGCTCTCAACGGGGCGTATTGATGATAAAAATTCCGTTTTTACTCTATTAGATTCAGACTTAAAATTTAGCACGTATGTTTATTTTATGGAGCAGAGATCCACTGAAAGTTGCTTTGGCGGAAATCCACTTGATTATTGGGTTAAGTGAGCGCAAAAAATCTTTCTACTTCTATATATATATATATATATATATTTTAGATATTAATAGAAATTAGAAATTATAATTTCTGTCCTTTTTATATCAAGAAGCGAGAGTTACTGCTAAATATATATTTTTCAATGCAATCAAATTCTTAATGCTAGATATCAATAATTTATACATATGTAAACAGTATATATTTATACATCATCGTGAAATATCCATTGAAACGGGTGGGTAACGGCTAATATTTTATAATATTAGAGTAGAGAGATTTGTGAACAAAATTACCCGTTATTGTTTCAATTGATGATAACTCTGAAAATAATGGGAATTTTTCAAAAACTTTAGTTCAATAGAATTCCTCTGCGTATATAGTTCAAAATATTATTTAAGAAGCATCTTTCATAAAAGAAGATTGTTTTGAAAATGTCCTTTTTTCTTCATTTTTTGCCAAAAAAAGGATATTCTATATTCTAATTCAACTGACACTAAAAATAAAAAACAATAATTGTTTTAAACGTCTTTTCAAAATCACGGTTCCAAAAGTAGTCAGTCACCTTAAATAATTCTACAGACGTTCTAATTCGGGGGTTCTCAACTACTGGTCCGACGGGCCGGCACCGATCCGGATAAAATTTTTACCCCAGTCCTTGAAGACTTTTACTAGGTTGCTAAGAGAATAAAAAAATAAGAAGAATAAAATTTCATATGATATTTTTTTATGTCAATGCAACAATTATAGGAGCTTGAACACATAATTTTTCCTTTAAAAGTTGACGGGTTTTATTTTTATTTTTATTTATTTATTTGCTAAAAAAACTACCGATCCAAGAAATTTTACCTGTCTGTGGGCTGATAAAGGTTGAAAAACGTTGCTCTACTTTTTAAGTAAAATAATATATTTTAAGGTATCCGAACGCGTTAATATGACCAAATTCGGTCAAAACACATATTTTTTGCTTTTTGTTTTATTGAATAGAGCTATCTTTTGGCTTTTTACAAAACATGCTTTGTTTTGTTTCTACGTTACCTAGAGGCCAAGTTACAATCAATTTTACAGAATTAGAAAAATTGGAAGTGGGTCTTTAACCTACCAGATAGGAGGAACATGTTGGTTGGGATCACCAAAATTGGTCCAGAGTAATGTTCTCCGACGAATCTCGTTTCAATATGACAAGTGATTCTGGCCATCAATTACTTTGGAGAGAGCACGGAACACGCTATGCATACAAGTTTGTTTGTGAACGTGATGGGTACGGATAAGGCGTGATGGTGTGGGGGCAAGCATCATGCACAATGGCAGAAAACCGCTTCACATCTTTAAGCGAGGGATCTTTACAACACAACGGTATAGCAGCGAGATTATTGTTTATCATGTTCGTATTTTTAGGGGTGCTGTAGGTCTGGACTTTCCATTTATGGACGATAATGCAAAGCCCCACAGAAGCGTTGAGGTGTCGAACACACTGCAAAGTGAGAATATTCTCCGTATGCAACGGCCTGCTTAGTCTTCCGACCTAAATTCTATTTAACATACCTAAGATGTTTTGGGCAGACGTGTTGCACAAAGAACCATCCCTCCCCATACAGTGCAAGAGCTCAAAACCACCTTGAGAGGAGTGGGACAATATCCCTTAAGGACTCCTCGATAGTTTAGTGAAGAGCATGGAGAACAGATGAGAAAAGTGTGCATTAGATTCCGTGGTCAACACGTATCTTACTGAGGTACTCATGTCTGCAGCATTCTGACCAGAAGATCAATTTTTTGTGTTAGTTTAGAAATCATCCAAGAAGCATCTTTTTTATTTTTAAGTTTTTAATTCTTCGATGTGACGATATCTGTACCATTTTCCACTATAATAAATGTACATCGTCCTTACTAAATATGAACTTAGTTTCATTTCTTTAATCATTGTCTATTCTTAATTATTCTGAAAAACATAACTGTTCCTTAGCAATTGTCAAGCAGTGTACATTAAAATGCATTGTAAGTAATAAACACAGATTTGTTTTCAGAATGAGGGAATTTCCTAAGTTTTTAACCCCATAAATTAATTTTTTACTGTACCTATTTAATGTTCGGAAATTTCTTTTCTACTAAGCAATCACTTAGATATATATATTTAAAAACAGGTGAAGAAATTTTGATTGTCTCCTTTATTTAAGCAAAATCCAGTAATTTTATATTATTTTACAGAATTCAAATAAATACATTTGTTTCGGTTGATATTCTTATGTCAGTTTGAAACAGAATAAAATGCCATGGCAACATATTTCAAAATACGATCGAAGTTTCAGAAATGCTATATCAAGTATCTGTTTACTCTAAAAAAAACTCCTCGAATATAAATTTTCAACAAATGAAATAAAAATCAAATGTAGAGTACCATGTTTATTTTAATACCACTTTTTAAATTAAAAATATTACAAGTAATAGGAATAAAAACGACTGTTTAGAAATCTATCTTCTACGAAAGCTATTTAATTGCGAAAATAGAAACCAGACGCGGTTTTTCTAAGCGATTTGTAAGAAAAAAAAATTAATTTACTAAAATGCGTTATCGATTTCTTTTGTGCAACACATGAATGTGGTCAAATGATTGGAATACTAACAATCTTGGGGACAATTTATGGAAAAGAGATTTATTGTTAACTATCCCATTTACAAAACATATTTCACAGAAAATGTAACTTATTCTACGTAAGTTATTCTACGCAAAAGACACTTTCTGAATCAAAAAAACGTATACTGGATGATAATAATATCAAAAGAAATTAGATGAAAATGGATGAAAAGTTTGATAAAGTTAGATATAAAAGCTTAATTATGAATAATCTTGACTGTATTAAAAATATTTTATAGTGTATTATATATATATAAGGAATTTATAAAGAATAATTAAAAAACCTTTAAAACAATTATTAAAAATGATTTTTTAATATTTACAAATCTTTCATATTTAATTTTTAATATTCATCGCTCTCTCTACATTTTTTTTATAAATATAATACAAATTACATAGTATTAAATATTTATTTATTACAAAAATGATAAAAAATAAACTCTTTAAATATAAAAAATTATATAAAAATATTCTAAAATTTTCTTAAAAATTCCCCTAACGATAAAAATATGATGAAAAAAAAAGTTGATACATCTCTCTCTGTCATAATATTATATTTAATTAAATAATATTAAACTTTAATAAATTAAAGGTAATAGAGAGAATAAATATTAAATATTCCAATATTGTGGCATATCATTAAAATTGAGGTTCTATTTATAAATTTATAAGCCTCAGTACATGTGTTAAAATATGTGTTCTATTTAAAATAAATGAATTTTGGATTAAAAGTGGTTGCGATTAAATCGATTATTTGTATTATACTAATTAACATCGTTAAAGACGAAGTTGTGGGAAAGCAAAAGCATTCGATACCAAAATAATGAAAACTAAGGATACCTTTTTGAATCATTTTTATGAGTGAGTAAATTAAAATGAAGTTAGAACAAGACTGGTTTGGCTAACTCGATTTACGAAAGATTTTAATTAAAAGTCTGAAAGGTGTTAGAATTAATTAAATGAAAATGCATTATTTGGCGAAAGGTTCAGAAGATGCCAACTACGTGCCAGTCGGAAACGAAATGTGGTCGAATTCTGAGAATTTCGTAAGTGTGACAAAATTATTTACTGGGAAATATCTCTGGAACACAGTTAAGTAACCTGAGGTACTTAATTTTAATTTTGACTTTTCAAAACCGTGCTGTATATATTTCTGAAACACATATTTTTAAGTAAATATAATTGTATCTGAAAGGATTCTAGTTTATAAAATTCTAAAATGTTTCCCGGGAAGTTATATTTGTTTTGAAATAAATATACATTTATAACTCAATTATATTATTAATTTCAATTTTCCAAGCAGAATATATAACGTGAAAACTGTTAATGTACACAGAGTAAATCTGCAATTTACCTCATTTTTGTTGCACTAAAGTGCAGAATAATAATTTTCCGAACTTTACCACGTAACGTGTATATTCAAATATTCCAAATATAGTCGATCCAACAGAACCTTTATATTGTGAATTTTTCTATGTAGCGAAATTTTTCCTGGAACATTTCACGATTTTCTTGGTAAAATAACCTCCCAATAGCAAAGTGCATTTTATATGTAACAAACTTTTTCTCTTGTGAAGAGATTTTTAGTGTATTACAAAGATGTGAGGCGTATTATGGAACAAAGCATTTTTCCAAACAAAAAAACTCAGAAAAAAATTAACAAATTTTATGAGTAATTAAATTTAAGGTCACATGTCGTAATGTATGTTTAGAATTTCTAGTTATAAAATATCGTTATGTTTAAAATCACTTGCATGTCTTAAATTAGAAAATGTCCTTAAAATCCATTAATTTGAATATAAAATTATTTTTTCTTATTATTGAAAATACAGTGTATATCTCAAAATTCTTTTTTCTAGTTTTCCTTGCAGTTCTATTCTTTCTATTTTAATGGGTAAGATATACCAAACAAATAGGTTTAATTTACAAAAAGGTGTAAATAATTACTTTTTTTAAATATGTAGTGTTCATGAATTTAAATTTGTTTTATGTGGTTTCTAAATTATTAAGTGAAACATATATAAACCTCTATATAACGAACTTTTTTTTCTGGATTTAGAGACTTCGTTAAATTGAGGTCCTACTGTAGCTGCAATCCGTGCAAAACCAGGTAATATAATTATTGGTGCTTTAATATTACTATATAGATCCCTGAATCAACCCTTTATAAAGTCGTGGGAAGTATAATCACCAATTTCATTTATTTTAATATGTTGATGTGAATCTATTTACCCACCTATAAGATTTAAGCTGCTGGCATTTCGGTTAGAGCAACAACTGTTTTCTGGAGTTTCCAGTCGTAAGAGCAAAGGACGTCCTGTAAGTTTCCCGAAGAGCGAGAAAACTGTGTTCCAGATGACGTTCAACGGACTAAAAATGGTGACCATAAGGCAACTTTATAGAAAAACATGCAGACGTTGTCGTTTGTGCTCTATTAAAGCACGTGAGAAGAGAACAAAATATGTTCCACTGTTCGCAGTGTGTGGGGGGGGGCATACTCCACTGAAAAATGATTTTAAAAATTAAATTAATTTTAGGTAATAAACTGAATAATTTCTCTTTATAAACTAATCTCTAACCCAGAAGTATTTTAGCATAAAATTACTGGAAAAATGGCCATCTGCAGGATTAAGATCTTACAAAGAAAGATTTCTAATCTTACAGAACATCTTTATTGTAGAAATATTTTCGCGTCAAATAGCAATGAAACAATGCCTTGATAGTGGACAGATTTCACAAAATGTGGCTTCCAATATAAATGGGCCGTAAGTAGGCATGCTTGCCTCAAAAAGCAACTGATATGTAAACCTGTATGAAAGTCAAACAGTCATGGAAAATTCTTTAAATTGTACCGACAAGTAAAAACAATTCTATCAAGTTCATTATGCATTTACACATTTCTTAAATTTAGTTAAATTACAGCTTTAGTTAAATTAAACAGCTTAATAATATTGATTGTTTGTGTATTATACTTTGTCCATTAATCTATATATATAAAGGAGAAAAGCGACTCACTCACTGACTAATCACGATATCTCCGGAACTATTAAAACTACAGATTTGAAATTTGGTAGGTAGGTGCCCTTCATAGAGTAGACATCATCTAAGAACGGATTTTGCAAAGATCCAACCCCAAGGGGCGTTATAGATAATTATTTCCATTACTAAACTATTAGATGTACAGTCTTGAAAAACTTGGTACACAGATTTCTTTGATAAAGTAGAGATTCCATACATAATAATTTTTACGAAAATCGACCTCCAAGGGCGTTACGTATAATTATTTCCATTTTTAAACTATTAGACGTAAAATTTTGAAATTGAGTAAGCAGATTCCATTCATTGAGTAGAGATCCGCTATAAGATGCGTTTTGTGAAAATCGCTTCCTAAGTGGCGTTGCGAGGGCTTAAGGGGCGTTACAGATAATTATTTCCATTTTTAAACTATTAGGCGTACAGTCTTGAAATTTGATAAGCGGATTCCTTTCATAGAGTACAGATCCGCTACAAAATGGGTTTTGTGAAAATCGATCCCCAAGTGGCATTGTGGAGAATTAAGGGGCGTTGTAGGCAATTAACTCCTTTTTAAACTATTAGACGTAAAATCTTGAAATTGAGTAAGCAGATTCCATTCATTAAGTAGAGATCCGCTATAAGATGGGTTTTGTGAAAATTGCTTCCTAAGTGGCGTTGCGGGGGCTTAAGGGGCGTTATAGATAATTATTTCCATTTTTAAACTATTAGATGTACAGTCTTAAAATCTGGTAAGCGGATTCCTTTCATGGTGTAGAGATCCGCTACAAAATAGTTTTGGGGAAAATTGATCCCCAAGGGTCATTGAGGAGATTAAGGGGTGTAATAGATAAGTATTTCCGCTTTTCAACTAATAGACCTACCTGCTTGAAAATTAGAAGCTATGTTCCGTTCATGGAATAGAGTTCTTTTTACAAAGAGTTTTGCGACAACGGACCTCCTAAGGAGTGGGGTTGCGAGGGATGAAGGCGTGTTATAGAAAAATTCCTGTTTTTGAATTTAACCCATTTACTTGAAATTTGTTGATCACGATTCTTTAGTTGAATAGAGTTCCACTTAGAATAGAATTTACGGAAGTCAACTCCAGGGGAAAGCGGGGAGAGTTATTGGGGCGTATTGATAGATAAAATTCCTGTTTTCGAACTGCTAAGACTATAATAATAAAATTTGGTTTGCATGCTTCTTTTGTTGAATTGGAATCCGCTAAGAATGCTCTCAACGAAGTATTGATGATAAAAGTTCCGTTTTTGCTCTGTTAGATTTAGACTTGAAATTTAGCATGCATGTTTATTTTATGGAGTAGAGATCCACTGAAAGTTTTTTGGTGGAAATCCACTTGATTATTAGGTTAAATGAGAGCAAAATATCTTTTTACTTCTATTTTAGATATAAATAGAAATTAGATATTATAATTTATGCCTTTTTATATCAAGAGGCGAGAATTACAACTATAAATATATTTTCCAATACAATCGAATTCTTAATGCTAGATGTCAATATTTCATACATATGTAAACACATCATTTATACAACATCGTGAAATACCCAGTGAAGCGGGTGGATAACGGCTAGTTAATTCTATAAACCAGATTCTTCAAATAATGAAAAATAAATAGGCAATATTATGTTTAAATTTTTTTAATTTGGTACTTAATAGTTGGTAAATTATACGAAATTTTTTACTTTAATATAGTGGATATGTATGCTTTTCCAGTTAGTAGTTTCTAGTAATACTGTTTCTTTTTGGAGTATTAATTTAAACAGATAACAATGTTGCTATTTTTTCATGTAAGGCTTTATTTTCCCCTTAAGGGTTCCCTGTTTGTTAATTTGTAGATTATTTAGGTAACCTAAAGATAAATTCTGAAAAAATTAAGAAAATAAATAATTTTCCTTACTTTAACGTTAACACACACGCGTATATATATGTATATATATATATATATATATACATAATCACTCTCCTTTGCATCGAACATCGGAAAATTTTCGGAACATGTTTTAAATGAATTTTTTTTATAAGTCATGTATAAATAGTAAATTGCATGTTGTATATGACAGAAGAACTAATTATTTATTTTTTCTTCTATTAGGAAAAAAATATATTTTCTTAACAATTCAGTCACAGCATAAAAGCGATAGTTCAATTTTTTTTTCTTTTTTGCCTTATTCAGAGCTGAAATCAATTACATAATGAAATTCACAAGGAAATTTATCAAAATTTTTTCGTTAAGTTTTGTTAGTTCGTAATAGACTAGATATAGGATTTATTTTAAAAAGATTTACTTCATGTTAGAAATTCTTAGCATACTTATGGACAAAAAAAACTGAATAATAAATTATTCGTTGCATAAAATATTACGCTTTAACAAACGACAGGACTATATGAAAAAGTATAATTACTTTATTTATTAAATATATTTCTAATTTTTTCTTACAATGGCTGTACATAAATTGTTTTGACTATATAAAAGAATCAACATCATCTTAATCAAAGAAGTAATATTTACTTTTAAATTAAATTCAAAATTTACATAGTATTTCGCTAACGTGTGTTGATTAAAATTCTAAGTATTTTACCCCCATGAAATCATATCATAATGATAAAGGGGATATTTTTAAACTTTGTGAAGGTATTAAAACGCATTAAAAACAATTCCCATATTATACTTTTGCCAATTTGTTCCTTACAAAATGCCTCATAAAATTCCTGCAGCATATTCTTTACTTATTAAATTAACAACGTAAAAATGAAACGTTAAAAACATTTGTGTGAGTGTGTGTATAAACGTAAATAGTTTAAAAATAAAAAAGGGAATTTTCTATACATATAAGTGAGAATATTTTATATAAACAAGTCTATTGATTTTTGTATTTATTGCTGTTGATGTAAACTAAAATATTTGACAATTTTATTCATTTTTATTTTGCATAATGCTTGCTCTAGTTAAAGTTTCACATTTTGATGTTTTTACTTTTAATAAAAACTCATATCATAATTTAGTACTTTCATTATCATAACACATTTCTTTATTATTTTTAGAATTTAATCTTTCTTCTTGCAAAATTTTCTCTATAGCAAGACGCTGTGCGGGGAAAAACCCTTTTTAGGAAGTTTATGAAAAAAAAAAAAAGTATATAAAACCTGTGCTTTTAAGAAAGTTTTATACCATTTCAATGCTGTAAAGCAATTAAAGTCAACGAAAAAGCCAGCTGAAAACTTTCAAAAAAAGTACTTTTATTTTTTATTTCCCTCATCATTCCAGTTTCAGGGGATATTTATCAAATTCAACTAACTGTAACCCCAGACTTTCTCCCCAACTAAGGAATGAAAGAAAATTTCACTGGGACATTCAATTCTAGGACATTCCAAAGCACATGTTTGCACCTATTCTTCATTTTCAGAAGGATTTCTAGGATAAATAACCTACTTATGAACGTTGCCAAAAAATTTTCTTTTAATGCATTTTCCTTTCTCCCTCCAAAGTTCTATATCTAGTTCTTTTCCAAAAGGTTATTATTTTCATTTCGCTATAAATCTTCATTTAGATGCACGTTCATAGGGTATAATAAAACCTCTCTAGGGGGAGTACTGCGAGTACATCATCAATAATATTTGAGTCCTTTTGCATATTCCCGAGAGGCTGAAAGAAATGACTGCAAAAACGGAATATGGAACACTGAACGATGTTGACCTCTTATATTGATAAAGTGGAAACTACACAACGGTTGCTATAGTAACAGGGAAGCTCAAACCCTTATTAGCTTACAAAATGTCGAAGTGAACTGAGAAGAGTGGGTACATGGATCTCAATAAAAAAGTATACACAGAATAATCCAATTTTCTAGGCACTTTATTAGGTTTTTTGTTGATAAAAAGGAAACATTTTTTTATTCGCTTTTATATCGGATTTTAAGTTTTATTAGATAATAAAAACGGTTCTTTCGATACCGCTTTCACTCTATGCGGAAAGTTTTTGTTTTATATTTAGTTGTCTTCATATGAACACACAATGTTTTTCTCTCTCTCTCTCTCTCACTTTTATGTTAATATTTTTATTTACTTAAAAAATAAAGATTCAAAAGCTTTTTCTCTATGACTTTTTTATTACAGAGCAGATTTAACATTCTTTATCATTTACAAAAGTAATTGCATAAGTGATAAGATTAGGTAAATGAAATTATAATAGGAGATGCATGAAAATACTTTTTAAATAAGAGAAAATACTTATTAAATAAAAAAAGCGCACAAATTTATTGAAATTAGCAATTTCTAGCAGTCACAGTAACTGATTGGTCATGCTGTTGTTGTCTTGTCAAAGCATGGCTGAGAAATCAAATGGCGCTGAGGGTGTCCAAAATGACCCTTGCTATTGACCTTTGGCGGATAAAGCATTTTATGGTCCGTGGGGTTTAGGCCTATGTTGTGGAGTTTAGCCAACATGGAAGGACAATTAAAAATATGATTAAGAGAAAGTTGAATGTCAGGACAATGAGGACAAGTATTGTATTTTCTTTGGCCATCAGGGGATATTTTCATCCCTTTAAAGTTCTTGTATGTAGTCTGGCTATGATGGTTGAAATTACGCTGTCACAATAAAGATCTGGAAGGAAATGCTTCTTAACTGGATAGAAGGTGAGTTAACGTATGTCTATTGCATCACCATCAGAAAGGATAAGGCTATTGGAAAGTTGAGGGAAATTCCTAGGCTTTTGGCAAGATTATCAGCCTACTTATTGCCGAAGATGTCTACGTGGGCCTGGGTCAGTTGAGAGTTGCCCCTCTGGATCACCTGGAGCGCAGATCTAGAGTCAGAGAACAGTACTGATTGGTCATGGTCACAAGAAGTGGCCGATATTGCTTCTATCGAATCATGGATTCGAGTTCTAGTTCCATTAAAGAAAGGTTGATACACATTAAATCTGTCACAGCGGAAATCCTAAAATTGGCTTGCTACAGAAGTTTGAAGAATGAGGTGCAACCTCAGATGTCGTTCTAGTCGCTTGACCATATTGTCAAAATTACGAAGTTTATCGCCAACAATCATCGTCACGTAAATAAACGTCACATGAACAATTTTTACTTTGAACTAATCGAAATTTTCTAAGACAGCGACGAACATAATTCTTTACGATAGGCAAAAAGAAATATTTTGACGTGGACAATATAAATTATTATAAAAAACAAATAAGATTATTTAAAATAAGTATGTTTTTTAAAAAATAATATATTTGAAAATTATTTAATACCCCAATGCGTTGAAGGAAGTGTGAAATCTGTGTTTAATTTACTTAAATATAAAAATATATAAGCATATTTTATTAATTTAATGCATGTACGTTAAGGCTGGTTCTCTTTTTGAATACACAAATGTTTTTGAATTAATTAATCCCATGAATTCTCACAAATATATTTTGCAATATATTATTGACTGTAGAACAATAGTTATCAACCTGGTCCTCGTAAACCATTAATAGGCGTTCCAGCTTTCCTGCTGGGTGGTAGAAGATCTATTCATTACTGTGAAACCCTTTCCTTTTTAAAACTTTAATTGCCTTTTAAATGCTGAATTGAAAATTATACAAAGTTTACTTGAAAAATTTCCATAGCATTGTTAAAAACATATGAATAATCTATATTTTACTGTGAGTCACAGATTAAAAACGTAAGATAATACAATCTTACTACATAGTTTCGGGGTAGAAACGTGATAATTATGAAGCTTTGTTCTTACGAATGGAATAAACGCGGATCCACCACTCAGCGTTGCGATTATTAGACAAGTTGTGTAATATTAGCTAATGTTACACTCAAATTTTGCTGCAGGTTCTTTGTTTTAAAACTTTAATTGTCTAGGTAAATAGAGTCGAGCATTTTGTTCGTTAAAAATCTGTGTTATTCAATAAATCAGGGTTCAAACAAAATAAAAAAAAATTTGCATTTACTTTTTGGAAATTCGACAAAAAATATCCAAAGCTAGAAATTTGACACTTTTATTCAGAGCTAAAAATACTATTGATAAATTTTCGACTTTATGCAGAGAAGAAAATACTGTATCATTTACATCCTGCTGCATAACTTCCAAACAACTCAAATCATTAGAAAATGGAACAGTTTTGACACACGTTTCCTTATCAATTCCTGCAAAAGAATCACTATTTATTACATGAATAGTACCGTCAAATCAACAATTTCCAGAACTTCAGTTACACAGATAAGCAGTTCATCATCAAATATAACATTATCGTTAAAATCTTAAGATATTCTCCTGCGTTGTGGAGTGTAATGAAATAAGAAAGAAGTTTCCCGTTCTATTCATAACTCACACGATATGTTACAGACATGACTCATCTGCACCTGTAAAGTCTAATATAGCTCTGCACCGTTAGCCATTGAAATTTGATACTTACAAGAAAATTCTTTCTTCTGTTCCGGATAAAAATGATGTTATTTGAAAAAAAAGTCCACTTTTTTCAGATACAAACTAATAAAAAAAAATTTCAGCTGTTGAAGAAGTTCGTAAGTTAAATAGGGATTTTTGCCTTCATTTTAATCAGAGGAAGACAAAAATTCGTTACACCGCGTAATTCATCAAATAAGGGGTCGTCAAATCGGGATCCCACTGTAATTAATTTTGGTACATTAAAGCCTAGCATTTCTTTTCGGACGCATATTAGTTCCAATCCAACATTCGGTAACATTTTTCTTCCTCTCCTTTTCTGGTAAAGTTCAAACGTTTGACGTCACTGGGCAATTGGATCGCGAAGCGATTCTTCATACCATATCAGAATGTTCTTTGGTGCCTGACGAAAGTGGCAGTCCTGTGTTGATAGGGAGCAACCTGATTGGTGGATCGAACGTGGAAAGAGGGAGTGGCTTAGTGGTGCTTGAAGACAATATCATAGTATTATATAATTTTTTGAAAATAAAATAACAAGACCAATCTGTGTCAACAATAGAAAACGACAAGGAATTACTTCTTTTATTTGACACATAATTTCAAGATTTTTTTTGTAAATTTGTAGCTCTTCAAAAAGTTAATGAAATTCTTATAGGTTATGAAAGTGTTGTGTCAAGATTTGACGACAAACTTGAACTACATCCTAATAATCAAGTGAAAAAACAGTTTCATCAATTTCAAGAATATCATCTGGAAAAAGATGATGCAACTCCAAAGGATATCGACAGATTCAGTAGCCACCTCAATGAATCTAAATTGGACACGGAAAAACGATTTGAAGATATTTTGAAATAGAAGGTTTATTACAAGAGATGAGAAATCCTTTTACCGTAAATATTGTAGAGGCTGGTAAAAAAATTGCCAAGAAGAACTTTAAGAAATCAGATACGACGAAGAAAGTAAAGAGAAATTCGATAGTGGTGGATATGACAACCTATGGCACAATAAAAAAAGTCTCTTATAACAAAATATATGGAAAATGATATTCAGTTTATTGACATCTTTTTTCTGTCTCATATCTTATGGAATCAGATTATAATGCTATTAAATCAGATTATGACGAAAGAAAAAACTCCCTGAATATTTCAGAAAAAGATCTTCGTTTGTTCCTTATAAAAATTGAGCCAGAAATCCAGTATTTTGTTTCGTGGCATCAGCCTAAAGACACTAATTAAAGGTTTAAGTAATTTATCAGACTTCATGTTTCTATGTATGCAAATTATAAATAAAAAGTAGATTTAGCTACACTAAATTATTTCATAAAAATTTATTCTGCCAACCTTAGAGAAAGTTTGACATAAAGTATTTATACATAGTAAGTGTAATTATTTATATATATTTAATCTATGCTTTGACTTCCTGTATAACACTCTGCTTCATGAATTTTATAAAATAAAGTTACTTTCCTGTTTAATAAATTTCCATTACCGTGGAACCAGTGGGTGATTAGTAAATTTTATTAGTAACAGTGATAAAAAAGTGGGTTATAGATATAAAAAGATTGACAACCCCTGCTATAGAACTCAAAATTTTTAAAACATCTGAGATGATTTCTCACGCTTCTAACATCCCCTCCCCCACATAAAGTATTATTAATTTGCTTGAGCTAAAATTATTGATAAGAAAGACCTTAAAAATAAAATATAGACGTTTTTGTTCTAAAGTAAAAACTCATTAATTAGATATCATCATACAAAAGGTGAAAGTTAGCCTAATTTTTCCTGAAAATAATATATTAATGAAAAATGATCCAAACTATAAGTCCTTTTACTTTTTTGAAATTAAAATTTGTGTAAAAGTTAAAGCTTTCAACTTTTTAGGCTCATAATTAGGAAAACAAACAAATCCATTCCAAACTGCAATAAATCAAATTTCAAAGGCGTATTTCTAAAACTCCAAAGAAAAGAAATTTAAAATTTCTTTAAGGAACATTATCTCTATTAATAGATATATTAAAGGGGAATAAAAAAAAAGAGACTGATTGAACTTTCAAGAAAGATCCTATTTCAAGAGTAAAAAAACAACCTTATTAATTAAAAAAAGATCCATTGATTCAAACACTATATAACAACAGGTACAAAAGTTAAAAATATTATTTGTGAAGGTTAAGACAGTTAAAAAAGCTTCCCATTCTTAGAACAGTACAAGAATAAGTATCGTATTAAGCTGAATGAAATCTAGGATAACATCTTTAAAAAACAATAAGAGAGAGATTTTAAACCATATAAAAGAGAAAAGCAAATTTTTAAGTAAATAATACAAGAAAAGTAAATATAGTCTTTAAATGAAGGTTTCAAACTCTTAGAATGAAAGAAATTTTATAATGACTTAAGTCAAAAAGTTTTCAAGTAAAATATCATTTTCAGTTGATATTTTAAGATGAAAAAGAAAGAATATATAAAGCATATATGAAACATAATGTGAGTTTCCCTTTTGTAAAGAATAATTACTAGTATAACAACAATGTGTTTCTAATTTTAAAATAATTTTCATTAAAGCATTTTTATGATTTAAACTTGAGGATAGCTTTTGTGAATGTACGATTTCTATCATGTGGCAGAATATTTAAAAATTTTTTTTTCAGGAACAGGTTTTGTGGGCTCTTCTATTATCAACAAATGTTTATCTTCTGTTCTAGAACATACTCAGAATTATATATATAAAGAAAGTTTGAGATTCATTAATTTCATTTTCCTCATACAGTGTCTAAATTTAAGTATTTGCTATACGTTTGATGAATTTTTAGATTCAGATGGATATTTAAATATGCACTTAAATAGAAGTAATTTCTTCTTGTCTTTCGAAGTATTAAAAAAATCAAGAAAAAAAATAACTGAGCTGAAAATGTTATTTGTTTTCTTTATTTCGTTTCTTAAATATGGAATACTTAAGGGGGAGGGAGGAAAACAATTCAGTGACAAATTATTACAAAATGCTATATTTTGAACACATTTAAAAAGAAAGCTGTTGGCATTGCTGATTTTCAGGGAACAAATTTCAAGAATGCAATTTTGATCTAACCTCTTCTGGGAGACCTATGCTTTGTGGCGCCTTTGACCAACTGGGTGGAAAAGGAATTTCCTTTCAGGGTAGTTATTAAAAGTGCTTTACTCCTATCATTATTAGTTGCGATTTGCTGGATAGGAGGATACCATACGCCTCCTTTCTTGGGAAGAAAGTCCTTCTGCTGTTGAGAGACTTTCTGAACGATACTTTAAAAAACGGTTGGTTTTTTAGCTGTTATATAATTCAATTGATATACATCCCCTGCTATATTGGGAATCATTTGAAATCGTTGATGTCATTGACAGTCTGCACTTGATATGGTAGGTCTTTGTGTGACGCATATATTACTTGTTATTTACAAATAACTGAAAAAGTCATAGGATGTCATCTGGAAATCTGATATTTCTCTTCTAGAGAACAGTGTTAACAACTATCTTGTTGACGCATGGAACTTTGCAGTAAGCCACAAATTGTGTTTTAACGCTCTGAGGTCCTCAACCAGTTTCTTTCCCACTCATAGAAAACTGTATAAATACCAGCCTAAGATCTTTTTGGGTGGATCGCCTTTATCAGTGGATAAGCATCCTAAATATCTGGGGTTTGTACTGGACTCAGAAATATCCAGCTCAAGACACATCAATCATCTCGTGCACAAGAGTAGAAAACGACTGAATATTTTGAAATACATTTCTGGCTGATGGGGGCTGACTCTTTCACCATTAGGAATACCTACCTGGCACTTATTAGACCTATTTTGGAGTATGGTTACCAGATTTACTGTTGTGCCTCCAAATCTTCAGAAACTCGAGCGAGTTCAGCTGAGCGCTGCGCGTATTTTAACAGGCCTTTGTAACAGTTGTCCGTGTGACATTGTCCTTTTTGAGGCTGATTTGCAGCCTCTCAGCGTTCGAAGAAATTCTCAATTCTTGTGAAATATTATAACAAACTCCTTAGTTATAATCCTCGTAATCGAAAATCAAAATTCCTAAATAATTAGAGTAACAATCAAAGACGGAAAAGGAATAGCCCCTATAGTCAGGTGATTAGTGACAATACGATTTTCCCCTCTGTTGAACGGCATCACTTGAGCTCTTATATTGACCCATCCGAGGTCCTCCCAGGAGTGTTTTTACATCCGAACCTCTCAGCCCATGTCAACAAGACTCAAATCCTCCTGAATTTACTAAGCAACTTGCCCTCAAAGTTATTAGTAACATTCCTGATGATGCATTATTTATATAAACTGATGGCAGCAGGAATGAACACTCTTGTTCTGACAGCTGTCTTTACATCAAGTCATAAATCTATTCCAGTCACATTAAACTGAGAAACTCTGATAGTTGCTCTGTCTTTCGCAGTGAACTCATTGCTATTGATACATGCCTAAAAGATGCACTCTCAATTCCTGGTTCGAACAGCATCTGGATACTATCTGACAGCCGTAGTGCCATTCAACATCTCTCTAACTGGCATAAGGAGGGTGATAACACAGGAGTGGCTATTTTGGAGAAGTTAAAACATCTTTCTTCTTCTCGTGAGATCCATCTAATACAATGGGTTTCTTCGCACGTTAACATCGTGGGCAATGGGATTGCTGACTCTCTTGCAAAAGATGGCGCAGTTCAACACACTATGAACTCGTCCGCTCTCATCTATTTAGAACTGCACTCCACCAACGTCAACAGCAGGCAAACAACTGTTCCTCCTGCTCATCACTGGTATGAGGCTAAACGACCTGGTGGTTCTCTTTTCCTTCAATGCAGCAGGGAGGAACAAACTATTCTGACTCGTTTCCGGAGTGACCACCTCCAAATTTTGACTTTTAGGGATGGTACCAAAGTTTTTCCAACTTTTGTAAGGTGTTCTGCATGCCAGGCATCTCCAGAACACATTCTTGACTGTTTGGTGCTTTCAAAACAAGATCTATATGAAAATCCTCTAATAGTATTGGATTTTTGAGAGTGAATGGGATCCTATATGGACTTGATCTAGCTTGGCTAAACATGGAGATCAGAAACAAAAACACAAATAACTGTCTTACCTATACTCTCCTAGAGGTTTGTTCAATCAGTAGTACTATGCTGTGCTGCCATCTTGTGTTTGCTTAACAAATCACTGTTAAAGCTGGTTTGTTGTTCTCGGCTTGGACATATGACTCACACTAATGACCTGTCTTTGTACACATATAAGCTTTACAGTGTTTTTAACAACTAAGCTATAAAATGAGGGAGTGGGGGAGAAATTCACCACACATCTCTTTAAGAAAATCATTCATTCACCTCACATTATACTCTGAATCTTTTATATTAGATTAACCATTATATCGTTTTTGCAGTACAAATTAAAAACTTTTCAAAAGTCAACCCTAACATTTTGCGTTATGAACTATTGGATCAAGTTGCATCACAAACATTCATCAAAAATCTGGTGTTTCAATACAATTTTTTATATTGAGTGTAAATTTAATTAACTTGCTTCAAATATTCTTAAGGAAGGACTCGTAGTTCTCTCGTCATAGAGTCAAGAATACGAGAATTGATTTTACTGAAAATCATCAAGAGAAATAATGGGATTTAATTGGTTATAAAATTTAAAGTATAGTGGTAAAAGAGTTTGAAAGTATATCATGTGTACTTTGTTACCTGAGTGAGACGTGTAGCATATCAAAGTATGTATTTGTTATCTGATAACAATTATAACCGATTACCACAACTACAGTACAGTTATTAATTTAACAAGTACACGAATAATTTTTTGATACAAACGTTCACAAAATAATATCAGATTACTTGACTTGATTTTTATACGAATAGTTTTTGTATAAATATGACAAAATTTTAATCAAGTACAAAAATAAGAACCTGAATTTTTGAACGAAACAGAGTAGAGTTTCATATAAATTGAGCTATCAAGGTACCCATTAAGTTCAGGCGTGAATAGAACGTTTTTTGGTTCATCAGTGAACCGGATAAGATAATGTTATCATTGTCATATATCAAACTAAACCTCATGAAAAATTCCATTAATACCAAGAAAAAAGATAAAAGTTGTCCAGGAGTATCTTGTTTTATAGATGTAGTGAGATTAAAATGTCAGTCTCCAAGCAATCAATCTTTTATTTCAGAAAAAAATATAAATATATGCTGTTTATATATACAAATGTAATTATTAATATAAAACAATTTATTTCATACTAGGAATATATGAATAAAAGAAAAAAAATTAAGGATAGAATTCACTTTTTTTTAACACCTTTTAAAGTTAATTAAAAGAATGTATAGAAAGTGTTTGACGAGTGGTCGTGGTCGCAAACTCGTGATGGGATGGTCTACGTTCAGTAGTGGGTTCGAGCCCTTGCGATACTAAGAAAACCGCTGTTTAGAGGGATGATGAACTTCAAAACTTTTGGACAGAACTTTCCTGATGTTGGCGGGGTGTGGAAGTTAGGAGAGGGGATGAGAGCTCAGATGTCGTCCTCGTCACTTGACAATGGTTCTAAATTATGAAGTCCGTAGTCCATTTGTTTCTTACTTGCATCGCTTCAAATTAAAAGCTACTCCCGATTGTCTTTGCGGATCTGTCGGGGACGCTGACCATTATGTATTCGCATGTCCCCTGATTAAGGATTTCCATTTGGTCTCTCCATCTCAAATTGCTAAAGAAGCTGGGTTCCAATCTATCGTTAGAAACCCTTCCATTCACTTTAAACTAAAATCATGTATTAGAATTGTCTCTACAATTCGGGATCAAATTCCTTCGTTGGAATTGGATCAGTATTCTTACGTGGTCACAGGCGGGTTTTTCCCCCCTCTCCTTTTTTTTTTCTTTCTTTTTTTCCCTTCTTTCCCAAATGTTTCCTGCCTTTTTCCCCTTCTTTTTTGTTCGGTGTATTTATTTTTTACATTTATATTACTTTTGCTGTATTTGCAAGAATGCTGAATAATGTATATTAATTTTCTTATCTAACCCTTTATGTTATTTATTATTATTTTCAGCTTTGTATGTGTGTATACCTTGCAATAACATATCTATTTCATTTAATTTACCTTTAATTTTTAATATGTAAATTTAATGTGTGCTACCGTATAAAATGTATACCGATTTTGTTAAAAAAAAAAATTAAACGTGTCGTTGGTAGTTTCCCGGGGGATCGTTTTGTAGCTCTAAACCTCTTTCGGGTGAGCTCGGTTCCCATGGGCATTCCGCCAAGAGCCCTCGTGTAGCTGAATAGCGCGACACTAATATTCACTCACTCATTTACTCAAAATCACGAGATCTATCGTCGATAGTCTCCGTATTACAAAATGACGTTAATTAACAATCAGTCACTCAAGAGTAATTTATATCAATTATTAAATGCTGTGTGAAAGGAGGTATTTTAATAAATCGGACATTAAAAGCCCTGTTATTCAGTCTCTTACAAATTTAAATTAATTAACAGAGAAAAAATAGAATTTCTTTCAAAAAAGAAAATTATATATATATAAAATAACTCTCCTATTTGTGTTATTTTGTGTTTGTTATAAATTAATTATAATATTTTTTATCTAAACATAACTTGTTATCATACCATATTAATAACACACGGAGTCTTAAACAATGCTCCTTCCTAATTTTATAAAGTAGCAACATTTTATGCTTTCAATTAAAAGAAAATAATTTTCATTTTAATAATACAAGTTCCAAAGTTGGCCACGTTTTCAAGTTAACTAAATTTTTACAGTTCCGACATGTGCCTAATTAAATTCAAAGATAAACTATTCTATGCTCACCATTTATATAATCTGTACATTGACCACATGCAGTATGACAAAAAATATAAATGTATCATAAATTTAATCTTCATAATTCTATGAACTGAATATAAGATGAGATATAGACGGGGAATTCTCCTCCCTTTATCGTATTATTTTATTTTCTTAGAGTTGTTTTGTTTGCGACACAAATAATATTAGGTTTAATATCCTATTGTGTTTCAGATGAATTGAAGAAATTATTTGACATAAGGAACTGACCTAAATTGTGAACACAGCTTACAGAAACTAACAAAAACATATGTTGTTAGAAAAAAGGAAAACTAAATGGCCACAAACTAAATCAAACACAGTTTTTTGTTGTTGTTGTAGATTAGAATAATTATTGATCCAAATGCACATTAAAATATTAATTAGATTAGAATATCACGCATTTGACATGACATTCGAAATCAGAAGAGCATGTATAACTGTGTTTTGGGGTAAGGGTGACATATTAAATAATAAATATATAAATCTCAGTAACACAATACAGTAACCATAACAGATAATTCATAAATGACTCTTTTATTTTTCTTTTTTTAAAAAGAACTATGAAAATTGGTGAACATTGAATGTAAATTAAAAATACGTAAATTTACGTAGTCAAATTAACTTAGTGAGCTTCCTGAATGACGATGCCTGCGCCTTGATTATATTAAATATCTTAACTCAGTGGCGTAACAGCCCATGAGGGCCAACGCCTACTGTGCTCAACTCTGTATGCATGACCTTAGGCCCATTAAATATCTATCGCATAGAATAATCAGATTTATGAAGTTAAATGTCTCAAATTATTGTCTAATTGTGGAGAAGATTGATTGTTTATTAAGGAACGCGAGGATTATTGGCGACAGTTGCGTACACAAGGGTGGGGGTCCAAAAGGGTCCATCTTCCACGAACTATCAGATTTTTAATTTTTTGCAAATACCAATAATGGTACCTAAACTACACCATACTCTTCAAACTTCCATACCACGCTAGTGTGAGTGCTTTGAATCTAATTTAAAAACAACAGCATCACCTGACTGTAATGGATTAACCAATATCTAAGAGGATTTTTATTTCTTAAAATCGATTAGAGTACATTTATACCAACGTAATACACCGTAATGTCGTCACATTAGACCAGTGATACTCAGCCTGCGGCCCGCGGGCCGCATGTGGCCCACCGGCCTTTTCTGAGTGGCTCGGTAATGGTCCATTGCACTAAGAAATTTAATTATTGGAGAACAATGTACTAAAAATTTAGCGGAAAATTCTATCAATGAGCAATTAAATCTATCAATTTTGCAATCAATTTCTTTTTTTATAAGTGAATGTAGGCAAAAGTATTGGTCATGGATGAAAGAAAATGGAAACTATCTCGAAACTCAGTATAAAAAAGGCATAAAAGTAAATATTATTGATGTGTAACATCTTTCCTTTCGGCTGTTGTATATTTTTTGGGAGTGATTTCGTGAAAAGGGACGGATGTGTGTAGCAGAATGTGACATAAGCGCGCGCTACTTGATTTGACCAATGAGAGTGCGTGGCTGTGTCTATTCGCTACCCTCGCATGGAGGTCCAAATCTAGTAGCCATCAAGCACTCGAGCGCTTGACTCTAAATCCGTTAGTCACGATATATTGGGGAACAATCCTGGAAGAATGGTATAATGACTGGAAAATTGCTATAAAAGCATCCAAAACTGAAGCGATCTTCTTCTCTAACATTAAAAAGTTCCCCAAAATCTATGTAAACGATCTACTAATACCCTGGTCTCAACACACTAAGTATCTAGACGTTATACTAGATAATCACCTCACTTTCAAACAACACATAACATATATAAGAAATAAATTTAAACAATCGGTCTGTAAAATTTATCCTTTAATCGCAAGAAACTTTGCTTTGAACAGAGAAAATAAACTGCTCATCTGCAAACTCATCCTCCGACCAATTCTGACGTATGCCGTTCTAATCTGGGCACAAGCAGCTAGATCCCATATTAATCAAATTGAAGCTTTTCTCAAAGCATCATCCTTCGTCAAATCTTAAATACTCGATGGTTCATGAGGAACCCTGACCTCAGAGCCGCAAGTAAAATGCTGTCAATTAGACAGTTTATTAAAAAGATTGCAACAAACTCCTTTAAAATATTGATAATTTTAGTAATCTCTCGATCTTGGATATATTGAAAAATATATCCCTAATCCAAATTTCAACAGACCTATAAATATTCTCTCAAACTTCTCAAATATCTCCTTCTTCATGTAATTATTTTTCATCTTTCTCTCTCAAATTTCACTTCTTCCATGTTAAATGCTTAATTAACCTATTTCCACGAGCCCCCTGTGGTTTAGTGGTCAGAGACATTTGCTACAATGCTTTGCATCGGTTTCGATTCCCAGATTCTTCCTTTTTTTCAATTTTACTATTTACTCTTTAATTTTCCTTGGATAACTATTCCGACAGATCTCTTTTTTATTTAAATGTTCCTCTACTATTTTTATCTGTTTTCTGTTTTTATTTTCAACTATTTTTCTTGATCCTAGCTGCATTCCCATTGGTCGGTTTCGCCCCACCCACCCAAGATCGAAATTCTAACTTCATTTTCGGTGCTTTCTGCCGGCTTTGAAGCTTCTTTTCTCAATTTTAATGCATTTCAATATTTTTATTTTCCCAAAATTTTTATTTTTTATTTAAAGCATTTAATCTTAACAAAGAGCAAAAGTCAATCATTTACAATCACTCAAATACCTACTGATATACCCAAAGATATATTGGGGGACATAAGTGCGACAGAATGCTTATTTGAAAATGGACAAACAGCGATTTCGGTGGTCATATACATTTCACCGAATCAAACGGTTAAAAAAAAATTAAAGATTTCCTGCATTTTGTATTTTTGCCATATAACGAAGGTGGTTCTGCTCTTTAAAAAAAATATCACTCGCTTCCCCTGATTCTGAGTGGGGATTTTAATTTTAACTTCAGTTGTCCAAAAGCTGAGCCGCTCATGGCTTTTATGAATGATGAACTCAAGCTCGAAATGAACACAAATTAGAATGTTTCGACTGCTAACAGTGGTACTGTTATGGACGCTGTTTTTTTTCAACGGTTTTTAAATACTTTGAAATCACAAGTATATGTGTCACATTTTAGTTATCATAAGTCTACTGTCTCCGCTCTTCCCCAAATTGAACAAGAATAGTTATTTTTGATAAAATATTGCATTTTTTTGCTCCTTTTGTTATAATGAAATACAATTTTCCTTAAAGATATAATTATTCAGTAGAAAATTATTTCCAATCAACCCGATTCTTATTTTTTTTTTAGAAAAAAAGTTAATATTGCATGTTTACCACGATAACATGTCAGATGTTACACATCATGTGCGACTACTGTAAGCTTCGGGTTTTTTTTGTGTGTTTTTGATAGGACGGTTAATATCGTATTAAAATAAAAGTCAAAAGGGAGTTAAATTATTTTAATTAATTTTGCTTCGCCCAATGTTGCTTTAGTGCTATAGTATGCTTTTTTCATTACCCTCATGTTGCGACCCTCGTGAAATATCTGTCATACGTGAGTGGCTCGCTTGAAATATCTAACATTTGTGTGTGGCCCAGATGAAAAAAAGGTTGAGTGCCCCTGCATTAGACGAACCCTTTAGGACAATACTTGTCAAGTTTGATGGTCGGGGGTGAACAGAATGGCCAGGTGGAACATTGTATTCGTAAAAAGAGACCGTGTGTTCTTTCCTCATGCCTGGAGGCTTAACAGGCGTTAAGACAAAATTGGAAACAGCTTTGATGTGACCACACCTCTTCCTTCTCCGACACTCAGAGGGTTTTAGTCGCAATGATTTATACAAGCGACATTCCTGTTGAACAATTTGTAATCTTTCGTCTCCTCGCACATGTGAGCCACGAATTAATTGAATGAAATAATTTCGGTTGTGACAAAGACATACCCAAGAAGGTATTCTCAGCGTCAAAGTGACATGTCGATTGATAGACCCTCCGTATGGTACACGTGGTACAGCGACGTGTTGATCTAAGTCCATCTCAAGAACCAATGAAGTTGGAACCAAGACGAAGGATGCCGGGTGAAAATGCGCTACGCTTGCAATCAGAGGATATTGGTGACGTGAAAGAGACCCGACCAGGGTTTTAAAGAGTTGATTCGGAAGGTGACGATGGTTTTCTTCAGTTTTTCCACTCCTTCTCGAACACATGCGAAACAGGTTGCGGGGACAGTCGAGCCCAAAAGAATCAAGAGAAAGAAACTGCGATGACCTTTTAAAGACGGAGTGACGGAGTCTGCGAGGCAGTCGCTCCAGTGAATGATCGGGGTGACACCAGCAAAAAAAATGGGTGATAGCCGCCCCAAGGAGATGATCATCTGAGGATCCATGAGCATTTTTCCAGACTTGAATTTTCTCCAGTGAAAGGCTGTGAAGAATAGACTAATTAATAATGAAATTTTAATTAATTTGAAATGAAATGCCTTCTCACCAAAAGCTGTGTGATCCCCTCGCTACCAAGAAATGAAGTAATTTTGAGGGCTCACGACGTCACAACATTTATGCCGAAGAATAACGCATAAGGGCATTAAAAAATTTTGATATATACGCAAGAGTTTTCATAAACACTCACTTTAATGATCTTCACTATTTAAAAAAACATTTGATACATATTAATATTGTTCAATTTCAAATTTATATATAAAAAAAATTAAAAAATTATACTTAAAAAGTAGTAGAGCAGAGTTAAAAAAATATTTGCTTTTTGGAAAGTCAACAGTTTTGTTTTCGTCGTGTGCTCTCTCCCAAAATATGGAAACATTTCGCCCTAGCCCCCCCACCTTGCTTTATAAAATAGTTTGTTTTGAAATATGGAAAACGTAAGATATTTTCTTTTAAGAAATTTTCATTGTTGTTATGTTTATTGATATAATTACTACATTTGACACGCATTAAATACGTGAGAATATTAAACATGCAAAAAAACAATTGTATTTCGAAGTGCTTCAAGAACATTATAAAGTTAAACAAACTTATTTTTTTAAACGTTTTGTAAGCAAAAAAAAAATTCGGAAAATGAAATATATAATGTAATAAAACCATCATATATTTAAAATTAGACTTCATATTATTTATTGTAGAATTATTTAAAATTGGTATTATTACTTAATGTTGATCTTATTATTTAGAATTTTAAATTTAATATTATTACTTAGATTTTTTTAAAAATTAATTTGATGATTTTAAATTGTTTTATATTAACCCCATAATTTTAAATTAATCTTATTTTATTCTAAATTATTTTAAATTAATTTTATTAATTGAAATTAAATATTGTTGACATTAAATAAGAAAAGTGAGAAATGTATACTATTTATGAAATTTAGTGTTACTTAGATTAGAAAACGCATATAAAATTGTTTTAAGAATATTATTACAATAAAAATTATTTAAGTATAATATTTTGACAAAAAATGAACATAGAATGACCCATTTTCAAAACATTCTCCTTTTATGAAAAATGCTTCGATTATAATAATATTTTGCCTGTATATAGCTCAGACCTCTGTACAGAGGCTCAACTAGAGTTTTTGACATACATAACTTAGAAGTGGATTTATCCATATTTTTCTGCAACACAGGGGAGAAATTTTAAGGTAAAAACGCCGATAATTATTTTAATTGGTGGTAACACTGAAAATAATGTGAATTTTTCAAAACTCCTAGTTCAGACTCTTTAGTTAAGTTTTTACTTTATATAAGCAAAATATTATTATTACAGAAGCATTTTTTATAAAAGGAGAACGTTTTGAAAAACGCTTATTCTAAGTTAATTTTTGCCAAAATAGTGTATTTAAATAATTTTTTTGTCAAAATGTCCTTAAAACTATTTTATGCATGCATTCTAATCTAAGTGACACTAAATATAATGAAAATTATCCATTTATGCGCTTTTCTAAAAGCATGGTTCTGAACGTAGTCGGAAACCTTAAATTCTCATTTACGGCGCATTTATGAGCATGGCAATATAAAATTAAGAAAAAAATATCCAATAAAATTTTTTCAAGTAGATATTTTACTATAAAATATATATGTATTGAATATGTTCATTTATGTAGTTAGTATAATATTTTTGTTTGAACTCAAACTGAAGCTGTGCAAGGGAGGGAGAGCTATATTAACGTCGCACTATAAAATAACACGAAGACTATAAAACTGAAACTGCATATACTACTATGGTTTTTTTTTAAATTTACCGCAGTGGATGACTTCAGTATACAAAAATTATTTTTTTGATTGATAATTTATAAATTTATTACATACCTGGTAATGTTTTCAGAAGTTTTTTTTTACGGGATATAAAATGAGCTGTAATTTGGAATATGGGAGCGTATATATTTTCAAGGTAAATACACTATGTAACGTACGCAAACTTCCCAGACTGGAACGTAGATGCCACCACTGTATGGACAAACTTGTAACAGTAGCGTGGATTCGCAACTCACTGCTTTTTACTTATCAGAGATATCTCAAATTCCAAAGAGTTAGGATCACCCACCTCACCCCTTTAATCTTGCACTATATTTAAACTAATTTCTCTTTAATTTGTTCCTCCAAATTTTTATTTGTATTTGTTTTGTAAAGTCTTGTATAAGCATCCTTTGTAATTGTAATATTTTTATGTAATTAAATGTGTAATTTTACCCTCGAGATGTCTTTCATTAGCTTTAGTCTTAACCCAGTAATAACATAAAGTACTGTTACAGCAATCTTTTTTTTTCTCTTCAAAATTAGCTTTATCCGAATTTCTGTGCAAAAATTAGGTAATATATTTTTTAGCATATAAGGTCAAAACTACAACAATGAGCAAATCGTTCGTAAATTGATTTTTTTGTTCGAAAAAAATACCTTTAGAATGAAATGTAAAGGTAATTCCTTCCCAAGCGGATATCCTTGCAAATATAAAAGAGAACTTGTGTAATCCAATTTATAACCAAATTTATCGCTAGAAACTATAACCATATAAAATCTCCACGATATTCCCTTTTCATATCTCTATTTTGAACTAAAAAAAACATTTATTGTAATAGGAGAGATCGTTGTGAGTCGATAAATAAGTACCAAGCTTGCTTGGAAACTTAAACACTGGGAGTCTCGCTTTAGACTGACCACCTGATTGGGACATCTACTCATACACCTCTGTGCCCAATGGTTACGTATACTGGGATCGGCACATTAGACCTGGCCCTCATGGGCTGTTGCGCCACTGAGTTTGAGTTTTGAGGAGAGATCGTTAATCAAAATTGCGAAATCAATAAAATATTTTTAAATGGGGCTGCGTATTGGTATTTTAACCATTGCAGACCTAGTACATTCCCCAGGAGCTGGTATCAATTTTTAGAGAGGCACCATATAGGTGATACCAATTAGCGCAAATAATTTTGACGCCCCATTTCCTAGCCAGAGGGAGATACTTAAGCTCTTGACGATGCGAATTTGTACTTGGATTTAATTTTTCCTACAGCACCCAAGCCAAACAGACACTCTCGGATCTTTTCCATGCCATATAATCATATGACATGACCGCTGTAGGTTTTCTGTATCATGAAAATCCACCGACTTAGGTCAGGGTCGATTGATTGATTGAATATTAACGTCACACTGTTCAGCTACACGAGGGCTTTTGGCGACGGACCACGTAATTTTGAACCATGGGGAAGTAACTTGGACGACACCTGAGCTGGCACCCCCTCTCCTAACTACCACACCACACCAACGGGAGGACGTTTCAGCTCTCGACATATTTAACATGCATCGCATCCCTACACGGCGGGTCTTTAGTGGTACTGGGCTTGAACACGTGACAAGGCAAGCCATGGTCCAATACCTATACCACTCGGCTACCGCGGCCACTAGGCCAGGGTAGAACTCGCAACCTTGAGTGCAGAAGGCGCTACCTCAAACGAGCCACGCCACCCAACCGCCATCAAGAACATAAAGAAAGTAATTTGATGAGGAGCATATTTTTAGAAATGAGGAAAATTCATGCTTTCGAATTTCTTTCATTTAAAATGCAGTTTTCGACACAGCAAAATTTTATAATCGATTTCAATGTACGCGCGTTTACAAATCTTCGTTCCCATTTTTAAAAAAACTTTATTTCATTGATGCAACATTTAAGAACTGAGCTCCTTCAGAAATAAACAGTCTTTTGTTAGAGAACTGTTTAAGTTTGAAGAGCATTTTTCAAAAAATGTTTATCTAACCTTTGGCAATAACATGATTTTTTAAAAAATATGAATATATTAACGAAAGTTTAGACACGGTTGCATTTGTTATTATATTTATATTGTAAAGTAAAAAAACATATTGTGTATCCATAAAAGTTTTCATTTACAAAAGTTTAATATTTTACAGGTATAAAAAAGATCGCAATTTATTAAACTTATATATCAATTGATATTTTGGAAATTTATTTATCAAACAAGCCTTTAGTTCAAAACAAGAGTATAACTGTCAACATATTTGTAATAGTTTATATAATTTTATGTTTAAAAGTTACTGATCATATTTTTGTGTAAGGGGAGCCCTTTTTTCTTCAAATAAATCAATGTAGAAAATTAATATATCTCTTCTACTACTAATTTTCGGAAAAATTATTATAAATAACATGTTCTAAAGTTTTCTTCTGAGCTTTAGTACAAAAACTAAATAGGAAAACGAAAGTTTAGTATGAGAACTTTTGGTAAATTGATAAAGCTCTTATTGTTTCTGTAACGAATGTCTGAAAAACACACAGTAATAAAAAATATGAAAAAAAACATATTCTAATCAACGATTCAGAAAAATATACTACATATGCTGCATAACATATGTCATTGTTAATTGTAATTTATAACACTGAGATTAATAAGCAATATACATGAATAAAACTCTTCCCATTTATCTTTAATTTATTAAAACTAAATGCGAGGTTATACTTACATTTTTGTCAATTCATTACAAATTATTTTTTCAACTCCTACAAACAATTAGTTCCTTCTCTCCTTACATATACACTGCTCAAAACAATTAAAGGATATTGTAAGTTTTATATAAAATAAAGATATAACCGAATTTTTTTTTGCCGAAAATGGAAGAAGATAATCACAAATACAATTTTTTTCTGATTTTCAAACTGTGGAGTATGCTAATTTTGAGTTCGACGTCAAAAACGTCGCTTCAGCGGCAGCGAATGAAATTTGACTTTCAACTGAAATGAAGACATGGATGATCGGCATTCAGTGACTGCTCTGTTTCGATGAGTACGATGTCTCAGCGAAGTCATTTAACCGATTCAGAAGCTTGGAGAGTTGTTGTTAGGTTAGAAGGGGGCCAAACTCAAGCCGAAGTAGCGCAAGCCATTCGAGTGTCACAAAGTGGGATTTCCAGGATCTGGAAGTGCAGGCCGAAGACCAGGACAAGGTCGTAGACGGGCAACAACGCCCAATGATGATCGTTATTTAGTGTTAACGGCTCGGAGACACCGAAATATGAACGCTACTCTTCTCCAACAACACCTTCGCTCGGCTACTGGCACCACGGTTTCAACTCAGACTGTCCGAAACCGGCTCCATGGTGTAGGTCTGTATGCTCGCCGACCGATGGTATGTGTTAGACTAACATCAAGGCATCGTCGCGACCGCAGGGAGTAGGTAACAGAGCTTGTGAACTGGAGAAGAAATGAATGGAGCAATGTTCTTTTTTCTGACGAGTCCCGTTTTTCTGTTCATCCGGATAATAGGCGTATTTTCACCTGGAGGGACCGTGGCAGTAGGAATAATCCTGCGTTCGTGCACGAAAGTGTCAGATTTGGCGGTGGGGGAGTGTTGGTGTATGGTGGTATCTCCATTGACGGCCGCACAGACCTGTACATCATTCGAGATGGACCTCTGACTGCTCGCCGATATAGGGATGAGATCCTCAAACCTATTGTAGTCCCTTACGCTGCAGCAATCGGAGATGACTTCATTTTAATGGACGATAACTTCAGGCCACATTGTGCTAACCTGGTGGAGGATTTCCTTTTCGAGGAAGGAATCGTACGAATGGAATGGCCAGTATGTTCTCCAGACATGAATCCAATAGAGCACGTTTGGGACGCTCTAGGAAGATGAGTTGCTGGCTGCCAACCACCCCCACAAACTCTCCAAGAACTGGAAAGAGCTCTTCTGGAAGAATGGGACAGAATACCCCAACTCGTGATTAATAGCCTCATTGACTCCATGCCTCAAAGGTGCTCAACGTTGCTGGACGTCCGTGAAAACTATACCCCCTACTTAAAATGATTTCCTTTGAAGAAAACACCTTTTCTTATTCTTTTTTTCTCATATGCACAAATTGTGTTTTTTCCCTTTTGTACACAAATGCACATTAAAATGCATTTTTTTCTGCCAAACATGTGTAATTTATTCGCATATAACCTACTACGTTTGTCGATCATGTATCAATCAGGTAAAAAGTTTTTCAGGCTCAAGATCCATCTAAAACCGTAATATCTTTTAATTATTTTGAGCAGAGTATATATATCTTGCTCAAATTTTCAATCATTAATAAAATACTTTCGATTCATCCATTCAATTTCAAATGCATCTTTTTAAATTTGTAGTGGATGACACTTGATGTTAATACAGTTATTTTAAATGTTAATTCATTGATTAAATTAAAAAATAAATAAATAGTAACAAAAATAATAGTCCAACAGCATATATAGAAAAGAAAATGGATAGCGCACTGGTATTCTAATTTAAAGGTCGTGGGTTCGAATCCCGCATGGGATAGCCTAGTTTCGAAGAATGTATCATTTCTTTTTTACTATACTATTTTATTAGAATAATTAAATTTAATTAATGAAGAAATAGTAACAAACGCGAACAAAAAAAAAGTCCAACATCCTATGTAGAAAGGAAAAAGGAAACTTGCAAGGAAAATCGCTTTCTGTGTTTTGTCACTTAATATTGTTATTGTCACATGTATATATATATATATTTATATTAATTGTAACTTTAATAAAAAAAGTAACTAAAATAAAATTTTTCTTTGTTGACTTAAGTAGGAATTGACTTAATTTTTTTCTTTTATATTACTTGTTTTTCATAAGTTAAAAAACAATTTTGCATTAAATATTCTTACAAAGTATATGAATACTTAGAAATATATTTTTTTACATTTATTTTTATTAAACCCATGAAGAGAAATTTAAAAAAACAACACAGGTTTAAGTTCTTCGGAATACATCCTTCATCTTTTCTAGCCGGAAACAATAGATTACTTATTATTATTATACAAACATTTTCTTAAACTCAAGTAATAACAAATATTATATAGGATTATGCATTTTTTTGTATAACGATTTCCGTTTACGAATGATGACCGTTGCTACCTTTAATGATCCTATTTTAACGTAAACAGTTTTAAACGAAGCAGATAAAAAAAGTAAGCAAAAACCCGAATAGTGACCTGTAGTCAATTTTCTTTTTTCTTTTCAAATTCTCTGGTTGTATGAAAAAAAATATTTTTTCTCCTTTTCCAGTTGGAGATCAAGATGCATTTGTAGAAGTAACAACAATTTTCAAGGGCAAAGACAAGTGAAAAAAAGGGTTTTAAAGCCACATTCCAGCTTTTTCTTGAAGTAAACATAAGAATTCAAGTAAGTAAAGAGTGTTTTTTTTCCAGGTATAGAAGTTTAAGTTGGCATTACTTTTTAAGATGGCGACCGATTTAACAGCTGTCAAGTGATTTATTCTCAGTTTGGTTTGGCAATTCATCAAAACGATCATCAAGCAAGGCGCAGATTCGTCGAATGGGCCCAAAACGAGATTGCCGTTGTTCCCGATTTTCATAAGCGAATTTTGTTTAGCGATGAAGCGCACTTCTGGTTGAATGACTACATCAACAAACAAAACTGCCGCATTTGGAGTGAAGCTAATCCGCAAGTGTATGTCGAAACACCGTTACATCCAGAAAAACTGACTGTTTGGTGCGCTTTATGGGCTGGTGGAATCTTTCTTCAAAAACGATGAAGGCCACAACGTTACAGTCAATGGTGATCGGTATAGAGCCATGATTACTAACTTTTTCAATCCTGAATTGAACAATCATGATGTCCAGGAGCTGTGGTTCCAACAAGATGGCGCAACATATCACACAGCTGGTGCCACAATCGATTTATTGAAAGACACGTTTGGTGACCGCCTAATTTCACGTTTTGGACCTGTGAATTGGCCTCAAGATCTTGTGATTTAAAACCGCTAGACTATTTTTTGTGGGGCTATGTAAAGTCATTGGTCTATGCGGATAAGCCACAAACGCTTGACCATTTGGAAGACAACATTCGCCGTGTTATTGCCGATATACGGCCACAAATGTTGGAAAAAAGTCATCAAAGTTTGGACGTCCAATTGGACTACATCCGAGCCAGCCGTGGCAGTCCTATGCCAGAAATCATATTTAAAATGTAATGCCACAAGATTATCTTTCGAATAAAAAAAATTCATGTCAATCGAATAATACATCGTTGTTTTATTGCAATTTAAATTTCTATACCTCTAAAAAACACCCTTTATTTATAAGAATGAAGTATTTATAAGAATTCAATTGAGCTGTGTATTGAAGAAAATATTATTCAGAGAAGGACGCATGCATGTCGAGAGAAGGACATGAAATTTGTACGAAATTTAATTAAATAGAGGTGCATTCGAATTAACTTTCTTACTTCAATTTAAATTATATTTCTTTCTATTATTTTGAATTCAAAAAGATTTTTAAATGAGTTATGAGAAATGTGTGGATGCAGTTATATATGATTTTGAACTCAATTTCTGTATTCGTATTTAGATTCTTTATTTTTCACGTCATTTATTTTTTTTCTTATTATTTAAACCCAGTGGCGCAACGGAGAACATTTGGGCCCCACTGTAAAGTCCAGTTTTGGGCTCCCATGTTGAATTTTACAAAGGGTAGGTACTTAGCGGTAGTTAAGCTTTGGACCCCCTAGAACTCTGCTCCCCGCGGTGCGGGAGTTGCGGAGGTGTACGTTATGCCACTGTTTAAATTGTTGGTGCCTTTTTCTTTTCATCATATAATAATTGATTTAAGTTTCCATATATCTCAGTTAAATTGATCCTCTAATGCAGCGATACTTAACCTGTGGCCCGGCGACCTTTTCTGAGTAGTCCGGTTATGGCTCACTGCCCTAAAAAAATCAATTATTTAAGAGCAACATACTAAAAATTTAGTGGAAAATTCTATCAATAAATCAATAAAATCTATCATTTTTTTAAAAAAAAATCATTTAGCTTTGTTTTATTGTAAAACGTAGGCGAGAGGCTTGATCATGGACGAAAGAAAATCGATACTACCCCAAAACTCAGTAAAAATGCTTAAAATAATTTATGTGTGTGTTTGATAAAAGGGTTAATAAAGTATTAAAACAAAAGCCGAAAATGAGTTTTAATATTTTGATCAATGTAGCTTTGTCTTACAGTGTCCCCCTCCCATTATATTCAAGTTTCGGCCCGCGTGAAATATCTGTCATGTATATGTGGTCCGGTGAAAAAGAAGGGTGAGTACCACAATACCCTAATGGATATATCGACTTCTTCCGAATATAGATGAAAAGCATCATATAAATCCTGTTGATAAAATTAGTTTCAGAAATATATACAAAAATTTAAAATCGTTTAAATTATCAATTTCATCCAAATATGCATAATGGCCACGGTAGCTCAGTAGTTATGCTCACAAGCGCCTTACCGGATCGCTTCTGGTACCAGTAGTAGAGGAGCCGATCCACCTCAAAACAGTTGAGGCTCAAAGTTCAAAAGCTCACTACTCCCTTTTGTGCAGTGTGATAGTTTGAAGAGGGGGTGCCAGCTCATGTGTCGTCCTTGTCACTTGACTGAGGCTCAAAATTTCGATTTCCGTCGCCAATAACCTTCTTGTAACTTTCTTGTGCGACGTTAATAAATACTAACTCATTTAAATGAACAATGGTGTGAATGAACTTCATACACTGAAGATTTAAATTTCATCAAATTCTCTACCACATAAAACCGCTGAGAGCTTTTGTTTTCTTTTAATTATTTGTACGTACGAGTAATTATAATTCCGGTTATTGGCTTATTCATATTCAAATTATATATTGTATATCATATACTTGTAAGCATCTAAAAAAGACACGTTATATAAAAAAAAGTCAATTCCAATTTAGGTCAACAAAGAAAAATTTTATTTTAGTTACTTTTTATTAAATAATTACAATTAATATAAATTTGTATATACATATGACAGAATAATAATATTAAGTGGTAAAACATCTTTTAAATTAACATTAAAAACTTTTTAACCACATTAAATTTGTAATTACATTTTTTAATATAAGTTGAATATAATAAAAAAGAATTATATAATTTTAAAACCAGTGTAAAAGTCTAACGTCTAACTAGCAAACGATTATTTAGGTTAAGTTAAATCTTCATCACAAATTAAACAAGAACATTTTTATCAAATGGTGTTGCCTTCTATAGGAATAATATAGACTGAGAGAGAGAGAGAGAACTATATCTCTTAAACTATAATTAGCTCCATAAATTTAATTCAGGGAATATTTGAAAAACTGTACTAACATCAAGTGTGTGTGCCATCCACTCTACAAGTTTAAAAAAATATATTTAAGCTTGAGACGACGAATAAAAAGTATTTTATTAATGCGATTGAAAATTTGAACAATATATATAGGGAAAGTGTGAACTAAGAGAAATAATTGTGGATAACTTAAAGATTATTTATGTTGTATTCCATCAGTGCAATACGAATTATTGCTGTTCGCAATCGAATATATCATTGATTTTATTCTTTTTAGTACCGGAAAAAATTTCTTTGAAGACAAATCATTTTTGAATAAAAAAATATCTTCAATGTACCAAGTACCTAAAAAATACAAGCGTAACAATGAACAAACGTGATTTCCAATTTTCTACACTATCAAAACTCGAACAATTACACATTCTCGATTCTACCATTTCTAATCACGTCTGCTGCTTTAACTAACATGATACAAAACTATTTCGTCGAAGTACCTCACTTAATGACACCGATTCTTATCCAGCGAACCATCCTAGAAGAGTCCATTTTAATACTTTTCCATGCGGATGATGGCTGTATCGTTTTCTATGCGATCGAAAGCGCCATCAATTTGCTGCGGCTGTCGAATTTCCATCATTATTATTCGCCTTGCAAATCGTCTGCTTTTTTTTAAGCGCTGCCATAATTCTATTCACTATTCTTTTCTACTCATTATTCGCTGCTCATTTCACGCAAGATCAGGTAGTAAATGGCGTAGTATGGTAGAATGAGAATGTTACTATATGAGACATAATCTATATAAACGTTTGTATCTTTATTCGGAAGGTGATTTTCCTTTTGTTTTTTATTCAGTGCTATTGATTAACGATGAGTGAATTAGAAATATTTGACGCATGGTTGATGTTTAACATTCATTTCAAGAAAGAATTTCGTTGTATATTATGGCATTAATAAATAATACATCAGATTGTGTGTGTGTGTGTATTTAATAGAAAATGTGAAGTAAAGAATCATGGCACAATGAATACATACATTTCCATTTAATAAAACTCGTTTAATCAACAGTATGTGAAAAAATGCTATGATTTTAAAAAAAATATTATTTTGCTGAAGTTATTTTTATCATGAAGTCAACAAATTCAGAGAAAGCTACAGTATTTGAAACAAAAATTCAGGAGCAGCTTTATCTCTAATCAATAATTTAAAATTATCTTGAACTTCATCAATGTCTAATTCTAAACATAATATATTAAAAATTTCACCCTGAAGGTAATTTTCCTTTGGAATGTATGTAAAAGTAAAGTGCATCTATCTGAGAGAGAGAGAGAGAGAGGTTAGTGCATCGCTCTTCCATACCGCAGGTCCGAGGTTCAAACCCCGGGCTGAGAAAGGTCGACTGAGCCTTTCATCCCTTCGGTGGGTCGATAAAGGAGTACCAAGCTTGCTTGGGAACTTAACACTGGGGATTTCGCGTCAGACAAACCACCTAACCGGAATATCTGCTCAGGGTCCAAGGTCACGTATGCTGAGTTAGGCACAGTAGACCTTGGCCCTCAAGGGCTGCTACACCACTGAGTTAAGTATGTAAAATTATTTGGTTTCTTTTATTTTGTCCCAGGGACTACGTTCAGGACAGTCATGTGATAAAGGCAATCACGAGTTTTTCATTGAATTCAAAATCGATATTAAACTTTTACTTGCTATAATTGTAAAATTAAGATAAAATTTCAAATATTATAATTGGGTAAAGATATTCAAGTATTATGGAAAATAATTTCACAAAGAAGTTTTCTTAAGCTTAAAAAAAAAATCTTGTATCATACGTGTACTTTGTAATCAAATGCATTTTGCTTACATATGTGCGTTATTGTTGACAAATACCGTATTTATTCTAATCCAAGCCGTATTTTTCCCCAATGTTGATGTGTCGCAACTTGAAGGTTGCAGGTGATGTTCGGAACACCGAATTATCAAACATTGTTTTATAAAAACAATTACTTTTATTTCAATCTAATCAATTAAGGATAATAAATCAAGGAAGCAATTTAATTAGTTCCCTACCTTCAGCATATAAGACAATTAATTAAACACTTCTCTGAGTTGGATCCGGTAGTAGATCACTTGTCTGTTCTCTCCTAAGTAGGCTATATTCTTATATTCAAAACTTCCTTCTCTCTTATCTCTATCAACGTTTCCAAAAGGCAATCCTTTACGTTCACTTGAATGATAGCGTAAGGACTAAATCTGACACACACACACCCATTCCTAGAGTTTAAATAGCACTCAAATTAGCATGAGAAATCAGGTTCTCTCAACAGAAGACGGTTTTAAACTCAAACCATATTAAAAAAAATTTCCCCCAAGAGGATTAATAGAAAGACCGGGGATGGAACCCGTCAGAAATGCAACTGGAAATCGGGTGCGGCTTAGAATTGAAGGCTGTAAAAGTCGTTGGATGGGGGAAATCGAACATGATACTGACGGTTAAATCAGTAAAAGGCTCGTGTATATATTTAAAAGTCTTTAAGACTGGTAAAATAAATTATTTATTCATTTCTATTAGTTCTCATTTTAAATTTCTTGAATTACATAAATATAGTATAGCAATAAAAACATGTTGCGAAAAACAGTTCACAAAAAAACATGTTGCGAATTTGGAGTGCGGCTTAAAATCGAGAAAGTACAGTGGCTGAGTAATAGTGTATTACGCCTCCACGTCACATGTTCGAGGTTCAAATTCCGGGTTGAGAAAGGTCGACTTAGCCTTTCATCCCTTCAATGGGTCGAAAAATTAGTACCAAGCTTGCTTGGGAACTGAACACAGGGGATTTTGCGTCAGTCAGATCACTTGACCAAAACATCTGTACCTACATCCCAGCTCCTAAGGTCACGTAAACTGGGATAGGCACAGTAGACCTTGGCCTTCATGGGCTGTTGCGCCACTGAGTTCAGTTCAGTTAGAATCGAGGGAGGCTTAGATTCACAAAAATACGGTAAGTACTTTGAAAAGAAAATTTCTGGAAGAAATAAAAGTTGACGTACTTGTATTTATCATATGGCTATGACGTCACATGAACTTATGAACCAAATAGCTGGAAACATGTGATTGTAGTTATCTTGTGACTATGCAAAACATAAGATCTTCTTTATCATAAATATTAAAACATGTTGAGACGTTTGAGATAAATAACGGTAGCGTGATATTGGTTAATTTAAACATTTAGTTTATTTACGTCACAGTTATTATTTACAGATTATACAATGAAGTTATTAAACTTATTAAAATATTATTAGAGTTCAGATGACGTGGTTTGTGAGAGGGAGTTTCCTTTCGGTGCCCGCTCAATTCGAAGGTTCAAAGCATCTCTGGTTCTCCTTCCCTCTCTTCGGGGATCAGCGGCCGGCCTCTTTAGCTTTAACTTACATCCTGCTAGCTGGCGGGAAAAAGCGTCCCTCGTAATGTCAAAGCTTGTGGAGGCGATCCAAGACGGGACCAAGCAATAATTTTAAAGTGCAGGTGCAAATGCATCTGTGGTGATCCACAAAGATGCTGATTCACAGCTGGACCGCGGGAATCGTGTTACATTGTCATCTTTTATTTTTTAAATAGATTTCCAGATGTATAAAACTTTTAAAAATGTCTTCTAGGTGAAAAATACCAAAAAAATTTTGAAAATTCTTCGTAGGTCTTTAAGTATTGTAACGGCGTGGCACATAGTACACTAGGAGGCTTGACACATAGCACACGATAGACTAGAAAGAGGGCGCTGCTGTGAACTGTTTTGGCCTTTGAGCGTGAAGGAGAGAAGAGAAGAAGGTGGTCTCGAACGAAAAATGGAGGAAGCTGCCTGTAGTTCCCGATACGATTTTTAATTGTAAGTGAAATTTTTAATATAGTGGTGTGTTTTGAAGGAAATAATAAAAACGGTAAATCCGGTTCATTAGAGGTGATTAATTCAACTACAAAACGATCTTACAGTATACAGCTGCAGCCTAACCTTCAATGAATTTCCAACCTTTTCTTCAATTAAGGTGCCTGACTAGTGTAAAATCATCAATTTTGATGAACATGACAAAAAAATTTTATTTGATAATTTTAATATTTGAATTTTCTTCTTTCTAAAAATACCTTACTTTTTTGCTTGTACTTCAATTATTTACGAAGTTATAGCAGTTTTATGTCAAGTGAGAACAACAAAAACGAACCGGAAGTTAGAAATCGAAACCGGAAGTACTTTGAATTTGAAAGATTTTTACTCTTTTTTGGAGTTCTATTGAATTTATTTATAAAATATTAATTTTGGTAACCTTAAAACTGAATATGGTGATATTTTTTAAAAAATTATTTAATAGTTTTTAATAAAAATTTTTTTGGCAACAACTTTACAGGTTTGTTGTCATTTTTCGATTTGCTTATGTTCTAGCTACTCGATTCTTTGCTCCTCATTTAATTTATTATTTTGATATATTTTATGAAAAAAACTGTCTTTCTTAAGACAATTAATTATAGCTAAATCAAGATCTGGGAGGTCTAAGAAGCGCCGATTTACTGGAAATCATTATAACATTCGTGCTACTATTAATAAGAATGATAAAACATCTGAGCTTAATTCTACTGATTCCGCTAGTGCCAAAAAGTTGGAATCAAGCCATACAAGTTTGAAAATTTTCTCAGAAAGATCGTTTGAAACTTATAAAGACAATAGAATTGTCAGCTGGACAACTTTGATTTCATTTTTTGCCATAGTTTGTTGTCCTGATTGTTATTCTCAGGACTTGGAACTTACAGAAGACCTGTCAGTGGATTATGCTCACATATGAACCTAAAGTGCAAAAACTGCTCCATCTTTAAAGGTTTCCCTACGACAGAGAAGATGAAAGGTTCTTGTCTTATAAACTCATCAATTGTTTTGGGGCTAAGGATAATCGGGAAAGGATTTTCAGCTGGCAAAAAGTTATGTGCTTTCCTCGGTTTACATTTCCTGTCAAAACTTGCTTTCCGCAATCAAGAAAGAAACTGTGGAAAGCAACTGAACGCGTTGCTCAAGAAAACATCAACGCTGCATTGAGTGGAATCAAAGGCTCAAATAGTTTCACTAAATGTGGAATATCCATTGATGGTACTTGGCAACGCAGAGGCTACTCATCTTTGAATGGGTGTGTAAAGTGCCATATCAGTTGACACCGGCAAAATTTTAGACATTGAAGTTATGACGCAATATTGCTACATATGCGCGAAAGGCAATAGCCAATCATCGAAACATGTATGTTCGAACTATAAAGGTTCCGCAGGGGAACATGGAGGTTGTTGGAGCCTACCGTATATTTGAGAGATCAAATGTGAGGGATGTACAGTAAAATGAATACTACGGAGATGGGGACTCAAAGGATATGAATCTGTTAAAAAAACTTTTATGGAATTAATACAGTAACCAAACTAGAGTGTATAGGTCATGTACAGAAATGTGTAGGGGGTGGTTGCGTCAATTTAAAAAAATGATGAAAGGTTTGGGAGGGAAAAATAAATTAACTGATAAATTAATCGACAGAATTCAGAACTATTATGGAATAGCTATTCGAAGCAATGTAGGTAATCTACAAAAGATGATGAGTAGTGTAATAGCTGCATTTTTCCACTGTGTATCTGGAAAAAACAATTCATTGCATGGACAGTGTCCTGAAGGATCTGAGAGTTGGGTCGTTACCAAAGGGCAAAAGCAGCTGGGAGTCCCCTCAAAGAAATTGAGCAAGGACGTCCTAGTAAAATTATAAACCAAGTAAAGCCTACATATCTAAAACTGTGTGATGAAACTTTGTTAAAAAATGTCTTCATGGTAAGACACAGAATTGCAATGAAAGTTATAACAACATTTTGTGGAATATTGTTCCCAAAAATATATTTATTGGACTGGAAACATTTCGTTTGGGTGCATTATTAGCTCTAATACTTTATAATTCTGGTTATGCTGGTATATTATCAGTAATTCGAAATGTAAATGGTTCCCTTCCTGATAGTGTTGCTCAAGAGTTACTTACATTTGATAAACAACGGACTTCAACATCTTTAAGACATTCTTTACCGATTGCAAAATTGTCTCGAAAAAAAAAAAAAGAAAAGCAAGCTAGGAAAACAAAAAGTACTAAGGATGAAAAAGCAGAAGGCTTAGTATATTCATATGGAGGGTTTTAAAGTACTTCTTTGCAGGATTTTTATTCTAATTTATGATAACTTTTGTGATAAACAATATTTTTTAAGAGTTTTTCGTGAATGTTTACTGGTAAAACAACACAAATATATTTTGTATGATATATTTCTTAACTTCTAAAATAATATGGAATAATATATATTTGTTTTTCTATGTAAAATGTTTTTATTTTTAATGCAATAAGGTTTTTTAAAGTGCTTTTTATACGTCTAATCTGTATTTCGTAAACTGTGTACTTAGACTTTAAGAAAACGCTTTTTGACACTATAAAATTGTTAAAAATATTAAAAGATAAAAGTTTGAAGAAAGTATATAATATTCATAATTGCTTTGAAAATGTTTGTTCTTTTAATAAAGAGAGGTTTTAGGTTTTTTCAGCAGTATAGTTTTTTAAATTTTGAATTTTAAATCTTTAAATGCATTTTTCTCTGAAACAGATTTTTTGATATTTTACAACACGGTAAGCATGATATCTCAAACAGTTCTGTAGATAATTGTCTGTAATTTTGTGTAATTGTGCATTATTATAGTATGTATGCTGTGACCTAGGGATTAAGAAAAACAGCATATTTACCTTTTTTATAATTTTTTTCTGTGTGATAAATGTGGAATTTTTGAAAAATTTGCATTGCGTGCACTTTTTGACTTCTAGTTCAGTAATAAATTAAAAATTTTCAAAGATATTAGATCAATTCATTAGTAACTGTTTTTTTAGTAAAATTATGTGGGTTTTTTAAAACATTATGCATTAGAATTTAATTTACTATGTTTAACGTAACGTACAAATAACGTCTAATTTAAACCTAAAATTGGCAATATTTTAAAAAATACATTGAAAGAAATTTTTTTTGCTGTTTTTATTAGTTTTCAGTTATAATTAAACAAAAAATGAGTTTAAAAATAAATTTTCAGCAAAATTTTAAAAAAATGTCTCCGCAACTAGTCAGGCACCTTAAGGTTTAATTTAACTATTTACCTTTATTTCAATAACTTCTTTCATCATGTTTTGATTAAAGTAAGAAACAAAAGCTGTTATAATTGCATGCTGGTTTGCTTATGCGTTGCCTTCTTACATTCCAAAATTCAAAATCAAAATTTGGCAATTATTAAAACATACTTTTGTGTGTACTTTAATAAGAAATTCCATTCTAAATTCTCTAACACTCTTTCTAAATGTATTTTATGAAAAAAAAATTAATTGAAAGAGGAATTTTGAATGTCATAAGAAATAAATTTTTGAGGGTTTTTTAATGTCCTAGATTTTTTTCTCTCTCTCTTCCGTAATTTTGGGGATATAATTCAATTTAAATATATTCCAAAGGAAAGTTAAGAAATGAAGTAAAACGACCTATATCATTTTATTTATAATTTTAGAAAAAGGTTGCAAATGTTTTAGATATTATATAAAGGCACATATAAATATTGTATTATATTCAGATGCAAATTTTTACTTTATATAAAGGTAGTAAAAAGTTAATTAAAGGTCTTAATTAAGATTTGTTCAACTGAAGTTGCATGGATTAGTGATACATCAACAGCCAACAGAAAACTTGGAGCTTAATTTATTAGAATAATTGGATTATATATTAAGCAAATTGACCAAGCGATGTTTGCAAAGATAGTTGACCATGCCAAGTTTGACTAATTTATCCTGTCAAGGGCTTAAGTCTTTCGGATTCGCTAATGGGATTTAAACATGACTTACGTTTCATAATGTAATTCACACTTGTTGCAAAAGTTATTAATTACATGTAAGTGTATATCTTCATGGATACACAAGTAGAATCCGTATTAAAATATTGATAGTAAACTTGTTTTTGATTTAAATTATTAAACTTCATGTTTCCTCCCTAAGTATAAAATGGAATTCTAAACTATTTATTACTTAATTGTTACAAAAGTGAAATGAGCCTTAGTTGAAATTTTGATTGCATAATAGATTCGAAAAAATATTCTTATTACATAAGGAAGTTCTCTGAAATATCTAATTGCGATTTATTATGTATATGTTACTTTTTAAAGCGAGGAACTGAAAAAATTTAAGAATGCGTATCGTTATAAATTAAACTGATAAATAGTAATCAATACTCTGAACTCTCTGGTTTCCTAACGAATTAATTGTTTTTATTTAATATAAATTAAATATATTTAACTTTTTATTTAATATAGTTTAATATAAGTTAACTTAACAGCAGTAAAAAGTAACTAATAAAAACATTCTAAAATAGATGTGTCTGTGTGAAAAATATTTGTTTATTCTTCAAAATAAACTAATGCATGGTAATTTTTTTGTTAATATTTTTAAGAAATCATATTTTTTTTTATTTTACATATATTTTTTTATTTTTGATATTTTTAAGAATCTCAGAATAAACTTACGAAATCACAACTTAGATAAATACCAATTTAAATAATACAAAACAGCTCCAGCTCTAAAACTTAACCTCTTATTATTTTATATTTATTAATTTCTAAGCATTCAATCATTGTCAACTTTCTCAATATAATAGAAACTTATCTTTCTCATCAACCTATTTAATAATTGAAATAACGATGCTGTGTGACAAAAGTTTTTGTAACTAAAATTCAAGTGTTCTTAACTGTTTTATTTCGACTTCCCCTTCCGACGAGCTGACCAACTTTGAGAGAAACTCATAAACAAAGAATTCATAATTCCCTACTAGTAACATTTCAAGTGATTATTTCTCAAAGGAAATGACACCATATCTATCGGGGTCACAAACAAAAACAAGCCTAGACAATTAAAGAATGATTCAAAACACTTACCAAAACCTTTTGGCCTTGCAATGAAGTTTACTGTAAGTAATTGTTTAACTTCTATAATAACTTTTATACTGAAAACTTCAAGGGTGTTACATCCCAAAAATCATCACTTATTAATATTTCTACAGCGAGTGAGTGATAAATAGCCTCTTATGTGTTATTAAAGATCCGATGAAGAACTGAAGCAGTAGAACATCTCGAACCGCATTGTTCCTCTTCTAGAACTGTTTTCGAACGCTTTTGTGTTCGAATTCCATTGTAAACTATTCGAGTCTCAGAATTCACTTTTATTTTGCTTCGTTTTCGAATGTCTTTGTTTGGTACTTGTTCAGTTTCATCAGGGCTTTTACTTAAAAGTATTCAATGAGTTTAGTTGCTTCACGACTGTTTCATCAACTAATTATTATCGTTTGAGCGATGCTTTAAACTGACGAAACAATCCCGTGTCAATATGGAATGTTGGATTTTCGAGATTTAAAATAAAGTAAGTATTGTGTTGTTAAATATAAACAAGCAAACGATTAGGAAATAAAAGATAACTTTAGAATATTCTTTATTCCAAGTGGAATACTTTCCCGAAAGAATAGAGAACGTTTCGACAGAGTATTATGACATAAAAAGGTTGAGCGACCCATATGATTAATGGTATACGTTGTTGAAAAGTAGATATGTTAAAAATACAATTCTTATTATATGTATCAGAATTCGCCGTCATATTCTGCAAACTTTTTATGTTTATCCAAAAGAGGTAATATGTATGTAATATTTTTTATCAAATACATTTCGTTTTATTGAATGTGTTCATACAGCAAAAAATAAATTAAATTCATAATTAATACTTTACAAACTATATTCAAATTTACGCAGGCAGGAATATAAAAATGAAATTCTCAAGAACACAGTTAAGCGCCATGTTGTCACTGGGGTTGCATAGTCTGGAAGTTCTGAATTCTTGTGACTTCGAAATTTCTTTTCCATAATTCCACAAAGTTAGCTCCTTTAGAAGAGCTTCTCAGATAATTGATTTCGAAATGATATAAAATAAAACTGTTGACAACTTAATTACTATTTAAAAAGTAATTTTATCGCCAAATACTCTTAGAACAATGCCTCACATCAGTGGAAGAAAACTTTTTCCAAAGAATAGCTTCAGAATAATTACAATATAATTTGACTGTAATTAAAAAGAAATTAACAGTAATGTTAGCTTGAAAACTAATTATTGTTTTAAGTTAAGGTTTTCTGCTCGTAATTTTGGAAGACACCTCAAATTTGTAGCACTTTATCGAATGAAAGCAGCCCTTAATTATTATATTAAATTCTGAATTCACTAGAATATATATTTAAAAAGCATAATCTTTTACCATACTATTCACTTTTGTTTTAATAAATTCACCGTTCCTAAATAAAAATATGTTTCTATATTATCATATAAAATGAATTTTTTAAGTGTATGGAAAAAATAAATGATAAAAAAATGTGTGCTTATATTGAACATATCTAAACTTTAAGAATATATTGCATTTTAGATATATGGAGAAATAATGGAACTTTTTATCTTTGAGATGTACAATTATTTTCTGTTCTGATTAAAAGAACACATATTTTTTCTGTTTTTTGACTAACTGTTACTTTAAAACTTAGGTACTAGAATATAAAATATAAATATATCCCATTTTTAAATGTGTTTGATGTGTATAAATAAGAGCGTATATAAAAATATTAAAAACAGTTATAAGAATATATAGTTTGGGAATTTTATTCGTGTAACCCAGTGCTTCTCAAACTTTCAATACAGGTGCCCCCTTTTCAATCACAATTTTTATCGCGCCCCCTTATACATAATAATTTACTGAATGCAATAATAATGCACTTTTACGATAAAGCAACAATATTTATTATAAACCGTACAAATTCATGACATAAGTATTAAATTTTGTATATGTTACTTTTAAGCAAAAAAGTTCAGTAATAGGATAATTACTAAGTTATTTTTCCTTTCTCTAATTTTTAAATTGGAACATATTACAAAATGCGGTGGTTGCTTTGAAGACAAAATATAGATATCAGCTAAATATAGAAAATGTACTCAGAGGGTCAATTTCTTATCTTAAAACTCCTTTCAAAAACTTTGCTTTGTAAGACAAGCCCATGGAAGTAGCTAATAATTATTAAACTTGTTCTTAATTTAGTATTAATTAATTAGTCATAAAATACTCTGTGCACCACTCATACATTAAAAGCAGTGTTTCTCAAACTTTCAATACTGGTGACCCAATTTTCAATCATAATTTTTGTCTCGCCCCCCTGTACAACAATAATGTATTTACTGCAATAAAAATGCACTTTGAGAGAGAGAGACGCTAAAGTTACAATACGATCTTAATTATAAACCGTACAAATTAATACGATAAGTATATTAAATTTTGTGTATATGTAACTTTTTAAGTAATATATATTTTAAGAAAATTACTTAAAATATATATTACTTAGAATTATATTATTTTCTTTCTCTAATTTTTAAATTGGAACAGATCGCAAAATGATGTATTTAATTAAAGATTTATTTCTTTCAGCATTCATTTCTCAAAGTACAAATGTCATTAGAAAAATAGTCTAGTCAATGTCGCTCTCTATCATATCCATCACATCTGGCATTATAGGGTACGTTTGCGTGAGTCTGGGCAACCTATCGGACGTCTGCGCAAAACATGTAAAAATGCTTTTCCTCGTACAATTCCAGTCAGTTTTGGTCGACTCTATACTCCTATAGCTACCGAATCTAGCTTGAATGTACATTTTTTTAATTTCCACGTTAATTGTAATTCACGGTAATTAAGTATTTACGGCAGTAGATTAAAACAATATCATACATACATTTTTAAGTCGTAAGCAAACATTCGACCATAATAAAGAATCAACAAGTACACAGACGGACGAGCATGGTTCCGAAAATTAAATCAAGGCGATCTTCTCAAAAATATTTAAATTTTGGATTTACCAGTACTGAAGTAAATGATGGGAAAAAAGCCCCAGCTCGATATGTGTTAAAACTTACAAATCTGTAGAACAACATGTGAAAGTTGTTTTTAAAACATGTAAAATCATTTAGCTATGTTGGCAAAGAATTTTAAAAAAGTATTTTCTGGATGAGGACAGCTTGGTAGCAAGTTACGAGTGGATTAGGGATTTATTTCAAGATACTCCAGAAGGGCTCTCAACTTCCGAAGAAGAAATCTTCATAGATTTCACATCCAGTGAAAAATTAAAAGGCAATTTTGTAATAAATCGCTCTTTGAATTTGGGGTAGAGGTGGATGAGGAATTATCTGTACTGAAAACAAAAGCACTTCGTATACTATTACCATTTTCAACATCCTACCTTTTTCAAACCGGATTTTCTGCAGTGGATGCCTTGAAGACAAAATATAGATCTCAGCTAAATATAGAAAAATAACTCTTTAAGTGTCAATTTCTGATATTAAACCTTCCTTTGAAAAACTTTCCTCTACAAGACAAGCCCGTGGAAGTCCCTAATAATTATTAAACTTGTTCTTAATTTAGTAATAAGATTGATTGATTGAATATTAACGTCGCACTGTTCAGCTGCACGAGGTTTTTGACGACGGACCACGTAATTTTGAACCATGGTCAAGTGACGTGGATGACACCTGAGCTGGCACCACTCTCTCCTAACTACCACACCACACCAACGGGAAAACGTTTCAACTCTCAACAGATTTAACGTGCATCGCTGCCCTACATGGCGGGTCTTTTAGTAGTACTGGGCTCGAACTCGTGACAAGGCAAGCCACGATCCGATACCTATACCACTCGGCTGCGGCCAAATTCAGTAATAAGAAATTATTTATAAAATACCTTCTTCAATACTGATACATCAAACGTATACTGGCTGAAACACCGACTCTTCGCACGAGTTCATTTTTTAAAAAAATAAAACATTATTCTTGATATAATAGCTGAACTGTAAGGAGAGTAAAACTGTGCGCACGACATTGTATACAAAAATGTAAAATGATTTTTAGATAAATGCTATAATTGTAAATAACTGTTTAAAGGAACTGTAATTTTAAACCTCACACAGTTAGCATTTAGGATTAATGTTAAATTATGAAAAAGAATATAAAATTCCGATGAAGAATAATTGTGTTACTTTTTAACATTTAAAGCGAGAAGACTTCAAAATGTTTTAACCCGGGAGCAGGCGCGTACTCGATACTAACATTAATGGTAGTGCGGGGGGACTCAGTCACCCCAATCATTTGTTTAGAATTATTTTTACTGTACACGATACGAATCGGAATTCTAGTGAATATTTTAATTTATAGAAAGTATACTTACCTTCTTTCAAGGACTATTCAATTCTTTGATGATTTGAGAAAAAAATCCAATAAAACTGAACTAAAATGATTCAAAAGTACAAGACCATAATAAAGGACGCAAATCAGACACTTTTCAATTATCCTAGAGAAATGTTAAACCAATAAATTCTTTTCCTAATATCGCAAAACTCAATTATTTACAATTTCCCTAAGCGAAAAGCAAACGCATAAAAGATGGGATTGAACTAATATTGATAATAACCATACCATAAGATTGAAGGTCAATCAAATGATTAGCAAACGTACTATGCAGCCTAGCTGAAAAGTGAATCATGACTTCCTTTTCTTTTTCTACAACTAATGTACAGTATTTCAATTCTCTCTTTAATTTGGTTTTGGGATCAAAGATAGCTATTTGATGACGGAAAAAAGCCAGATAATAAACATAAATTATGTCAGTGTTGTGTGTATTTTTTTTTTTATTATGGAAGAAAGCATTTTGTTTTACTTCTCTTTCCGGTTATTTTTTTAAAAAAATCTTTAAATTTTCGATACGCTCGCGCCCCCTTGTAGGGTTATCGCGCCCCCAGGGGGCGCGCCCCACACTTTGAGAAACACTGGTGTAACCCTTTAACGTGGGTCATTTATTTTTAGTAAAGATTCGAAGGTGAGACGGAAAATAAGTTTCCTCTGTCGACTGTGGTCAAAGTTGTGCATGAAAGTCAAAAAATAGAATGAGACTTTAAAGATAAGACGTAACTTTTATTTTCCACATAAGTACCAAGTACATTGAGACATTTGTCATACTGCTGGATAACCCTCAAAAAGCCCTCCAGGAAAAACTCAGGGCTTTGCATACGGAAGAAGCGTTTACTTTTGTGTGGACTTTTTGGAGGTTGGAACCATCATGTGTGTGTTACGCGGTACTGTGACACCATGTCGAAATTGAAGGGGGCTATTCGGAAAAGTGGTTTGGGTTTCTCAAATCTGGCGTTCTGTTGCTGTATGACAATACGAGACCACACTCGGCGACGGCATCGCAAAACCATATTGTAACTCTTGATTGGGAGCGCCTATATCACAGTTCTGATCTCGTACTAATCGACTTTCATCTGTTTCCGGCTTCGAAGAACCACCTGAAGGCGCTTTGGAAGCAATGCTGAATCCAAACAAGCCGTTAAACACTTCTTCCGTATGCAAAGCCCTGAATTTTTCCTGGAGGGCTTTTTGAAGCTTATTAAGCAGTATGACAAATGTGTCTCAATGTACTTGGTACTTATGTGGAAAAATAAAGTAATATCTTACCTTTAATGTCTCGTTCTATTTTTTTGACTTTCATACACAACTCTTGAGTACAGTCAATAGGGGAAACTTATTTTCCGACTCACCCTCGTATACTAAAATATTTTTGAAAGTGAGATTGATTTAAGAAAAGGAACTCATTTAGATTATTAGATAAAATTCATTTGATTTGTAGTATCTTTTTTTGGTGGTAAGAATACTGCTCGCGTTTGATGCTGTTAAAAAGTAGAAACCATTATGCTTTTTCTTTTTTTACATATTTATAAAATGTATTTTGTTAATGCTACAAACTAGAAAAGAATTGTATATTTCTGGCTTTTTTTTAATTTCTAGATGGCAATTTACAATATTATTTCCCTAAAATTTTGGAAAACACAAAGACGCACGCAAAGTAAAATCGCAAGTTGTACATACATGTGTTTCCATTTGATGTACAGTAATATCCCGAATTTACGTGATAGTTGGGACTGAGTGATAACCGCGTAAGTCGAGAGGTATAATTTCGCATAAAAATACATATAAATTATTTTTATTTAGGGCTGGAGACGAAAGAAAATAATAATTTAAAAAATGAAAATCTTCAATAAAATGTTAGATAACACAAATACAAAATCGCAAACCAAAGTTATTTTGATGTTCATAAAATCTAACAAAGTAGTCTGCCCCGACTCAATGATTTTTTTCTTCAGCAAAATTCCCTTGTAACAGGCTAATAGTTCTTTTATTCCTTATTTTGTTGAAAAAATACTCTCCTCTTCGGAGTCTATATTTTTTTAAATTTGTAACCCTTTTTCAATTAAAATGTAAAATTCCCAGGCGTTATTCGATCTTCTGATTAAATTGGGTACAAAGACTTAAGTTTAACAATGTCTTGCTCCAGTATTTCTATGAGCTCATCTATTGTAAACTCCTGATCGTGGGAATCCAGTAATTCTTTAACATCCTCACCATCCACTTCTAAATTTATTTGAAGTGGAGAGTGAGTAACAATGTTGTGGGTGGGGGAGAGCTCAAACAAAGAACAAATCGACTAGATTTGAAAGTCGCGTAAGTTGAGGAGCGTAAGTCGAGGTATTACTGTACTTTAACGACAGCGCCTGTATGTGTTCCCTAAAATAGGAATTGCCGAGGAAACTTATGGGTTGTCCCTTTCTATTCCAACTTGAAAAGCCTGAAATCAATTGGCGTGCTAGATAAAGACGAAGTTGGTCTTCTCAGAGCCCATATCACTTCTACATAATTTCCACAAAATAAAAGAATTGATAGATCAATAAGGAAGTAGAAGATTCAATACCACCATTTCCGGGATATTTCTTAGAGATATTAATTTACAGAATAATATTTAGCCTTTTCATCCGGGAAATTTATAACCTCAAATAGTACAAGAAAGATAAACAAAGAAATGATGGGTAGCAAGCTGAGAAAAAATGACTTCAGGATATTGACTTCTCTTCTTAATCCTGTTATTATGGGAAGGGCTGGTAACAGGCGTATAGGGGTTTATGATTTTTTAAAAAATTTCTGAAGTTAGTTTAGATGACAGCACGAATTAAAAGTGTTAAATTAGAATACCATAGATATCTAAAAATTAACGCAATTAATGGTAAGTATATTTTCCAAGGCCTTAAAAATTATAAGAACAATAAACTGCTTATAATTAAAATATTGCGTTCATTATTAAATTACTTATAGATCATTTTTTTTTTGTTAAATTTAGTGAATGATGAAAAAATATTCATGAATTAAAAAAATGAAGCTTAGTCTCGAAGCCCTCCAACAATGCCGTGTGCAAATTAAGAGAAGAGACATACCTGAGTTAAGCAAATTAAGACATACCAGAGAATGTCGCCCTCGTCGTTTGACCGTAGATCAAAATTAAGAGGTTTGTCTTGAACAACCCCCTGTTGCTCTAGTGTGACGTTACTAACCCTTTCACGACTAAGGGAAATATTTCCCCCTATTTTGAAATTATCTTTTTTTCGTATTTAGTTATAACATTATTTGCATTCTTTATACAGAGAGTCCAAATAGAACGTATACCGAATGCAATTACGGAAACGGGGACGCTTAGAAAAGAAAAGAAAAAGAACTGCCAAATCTCTCTCAATTGACACCAACGATAAAACACATTCACGGGCTATATTCTTATTCTTTTTACTTGTTTCAGTTTACTTTTTAATATAATAATATATTACTGTGTTTTCGCACACGTCTTGTTTTCCTTCGGTATGAACAATTTTGTGTTAAGTAAAATTGAACAAATCAAAAGAAAAACACATTGTTCCAAAATGAACGGACACATTGATCCCAAAAACTACACATTCAGTGGCGTAACGGAGAATACTAGGGGCACCCTGCAAATTCAGGTTCTGGGTTCTATGCCGGATCTTACAAAGGGCATCAGTTAGGCTTGGGGCTCTTTAGAATCCTGCCCCCCCCACACACGCAATGCGGAGTTGTACTTTATGCCACTGTACACATTGTTGCGTATTTTTCTCTTGATTTTATTTATTTTACATCGAAGAAAATTAAAATAAATAGTTACGCTACTGTAATAACTCTTATGTCACTCTGTACGTTAATTATACTCTATGTAACTCTGTAATTATGTAAATATGTGTAAGGGTTAAGAGACCAAAACAGAATACTTTTGTTGATAATGAAAAAAAAATTGATATGATTTGCAAATGTGGATTTATAAAATGTTGTTCATGAATATTAATTGAGTTCTTGATAAATCGAGTAATTCATAATTACAAAAAAATAATCTCATAACTGAAAATATCTTTAATTTGAAGCGTTCTCATACGCTTCCTTCTCTTTTTGAAAATACTCTCTTTGAAACCGATTCAGCAGATCTCTGAAGCATTTTGAAGTAAACAAAATCAATCAGATAAAATAACTGTCACACGAAACTTCATCAACTAGAATCATTTTAAAATTTTTCCCTCTTCATTATCCCTCGAGATACACGAGGGAAACGCAAGGAACGGTATTCTCTTTTGTCACTCATGTTCCGCCCTCTTTCAATTCTAATAAGTGCTTGTCCCACAGCTGTCACTCCTACTCTACTTCTTGTTCTCTGCTTTCAAAACGAGTGAGTGCGCCTCTCCTTGTGCATGATTGATGAAAGCAGGAACATATTTCCAGTCCCTACCCACCAATCTCTTGATAAACACATTACTCCGAACGCAAGAGACGAATCTCTTTTGCCATCAGGAGTGATTGATTCTTCGAGACGACCCCGTCTCATTCTCGCTTTCTTTGGATTTGTTTAGTGGAATACGCTCGCGTATCCCAGTCTCTTATTACTAAACTTCCTAGAAATTGAATACTTTTCGGATTTGCTGTTGCTGATTGGCATCGAATGTCTGGCTATCTTTTGTTGAAGGATTGGTTTGAAAGATGTTTAGATGTACTATCATCGTGTCGTAATATCAGATGGGAATAAAGAAATAACTCGTTAATATAAATTCTCGATAATTTAGTCTCGAGGTCACGTTGATGTACTTGCTACAGAATATTCATCGCGTCTGTCTCATGTCTTTATTAGAATTTTATTTTCAAACTATACTAAACCAAAATTTATGAGCAAACTTTTCCTTTCACTCCATAATTTGATATAATTATTCATTTTATTTGATATTTCATAAATTTCTACATCTTTCCTATCGAACGCTGTTATTCACATTTACCAATTACAATGCTGCCCAAAAATTATACTTTATTACCTATAATTTTTTAAATTAATCCACAAAATCTTTGAAGAGTCCTTATACTCGCCACGACAGCCTGAGGAGTTTGAGCTACAACAGATTTGACTACATCAGTTGCTTTTAAATGATAATTTTTGAAAAGCAAGAACCGTACCCGTAGTTAGTGGCGTAAGTTGCACCCCCGCAACCCCCGGATCACGGGGGGCCAGGGTTCTAAAGGGGTCCAAAGCCTGACTGACGCAAGTGCCTGCCCTTTGTAAAATTCAAAATGGGGGCCCCAAACCTGACTTTGCAGGAGGGCCCAAAAGAGTACTCCGTTACGCCACTGCCCGTAGTACATCGATTACAAGTCTGTAATCTTCTACTAAGCAGGTTACCACAGCCCAGTAGAGTCGATGAAAGTTTGTGAAGTGAAATACACTGGTATGCGTCACAAGTTAAGGAATACAAACACATTTTCGCAGATTTTTCTAAAGCTATTGCATTGTTTTTAATGAAAACTGGTAAACATATAACGAAGAAAAAATTATTTTCTTAATTATCTAATCCAGTGTTTCTCAAAACTGTGAGGCACGCTCCCCTGGGAGCGCAATACTCTTACGAGAGAAGCTCGAGCATATATCGAAAATAAAAGATTTAAAAATTTTAATTTACTGGAATGAATTAAAACAAAACACTTTCAGACATAATAAAAATGCACTTTTACTCTAATATAGTTCATAGGCGCGATATAAGTCATCATAAATAAGAACTTCTTCAATACCTAATTTTAGCTATCTTTGATCCTATAGCCAAATAAAAAAAACTTTTATTTGATTTTCTGTAATCCCATGAGGAGAGAATTTTTATTACGTTTTCTTTTTAAACCTAAAATATTACTCTTTCAGAGAAAAAAAAACAAATCCCAGAAAAAAATTTAGGAGTATAAAAATTCATTACTGTGGTTCTTTTTGAAATACTGCATATTATAGCTGTAATATGTTTTTGCTGATAATCTGTTTAACCTTCTAAGTTATTGGTACAGTTAGTTATGACCCCTCTCTTATGTGTTTGTTTCTCATTTAGGGAAGTTGTAAGTAATGTATTTCTCTGTTGCGCTTTTTTCCGTGCAAAAGAGTTTTATGATATTTGGAAAACCACGGAGAGCACACACACTTTGAAGGATTACTTGGTCAAGACTTATTTTTACGAGTATTCTCAAACATATAAAGCATAATGAAAAACGTTTTACACAATTTCTTTTAGCAGTAACATACATATTATTATAATGAATACACTTTTAACCCGGAAGTGGTCGCGCGGGACACACAGATCACGAAATTGTTAATTCTGGCAAAACTGTTTATTTGTTACCAAAGAAAAATTGAAAAGTTCTTGATAGAAGGTAAGTTTAATTTCTGACTTAAAACAACAGGTCCGCTTAAGCGAATTATAGTATGAACATTCATTTTAAAATATCATTTTACATTTTTGTAAAGATTGTCGTGCATTTGGGTTTACTCTCCTGACAATTCAGCTATTTATCAAGAATGTTTTAGTTTTTTAAAAAATGAACTCGTGTGAAGAGCGGGTACTTCAGCCAGTATACTTTTAATGGATCAGTGCTCCACAAGGTATTTTATAACTAATTTATTAATACTAAATTAAGGGCAAGTTTAATAAGTATTGGCGACTTCCATGGGCTTGTCTTGCAGAGGAAAGTTTTTCAAAGGAAGGTTTATACAATTAGAAATTGACACTCTGAGTACATTTTCAATATTTGGCTGAGATCTATATTTTGTCTTGAAAGCAGCCACGGCATTTTGCAATCGGTTCCAATTTAAAAATTCGAGAAAGAAAAGTAAAATAAATATTACTTAAAAGTTACATATATAAATTTTAATATACTTATCTTATTAATTTGTACGGTTTATAATTAAGATCGTTTTGTAGCTTTAGCGTCAAAGTGCATTATTATTGCATTCAATACATTATTTTTGTATAAGGGGATGCGATAAAAATTATGATTGAAATTGGGTCGCCAGTATTGAAAGTTTGAGAAGCACTGATCTAATTAAATTAATTCTTAATTATATTTAAAATTATCTAATCAAGAAAACAGACAAGACAGGTACTTTAAGTACTACTTTGTGTCTTTTTAGTTTTGCACGTGTTTCAAATGACGTGATTATTTTCGAACCTTTCGCAAACTATTGCTCAAAGCAAGCATCTACATGTTCAACTACAACGGAGAGCAGTTGAGAGTTTAGGGGCTGGTGTGTTACAATAGGAAATTGCAATATGTGCTGAAATATGGTTTTTTTCATTATGAAAACAATTCCAAGAGACCAGAATAGTATCCATAAGATCTGTTACAAAGCCCTCAGAATGTTCCTACGTGTTTCTAGCTGCAAGGTGAAATAAAGGATGACAGCTACTCAACTCGCAAATGAAATCTCTGCTGCTTCTGGGGTTTTAGTTTCCGGGTGTACTGTTTACCGAAAGCCTTATGAGATAGGGTCTCATGCCATTAGACCAATTGCCTGCATTCTACTTACTCCAGGGCGAAGGATAGCCTGCTTGACATAGTACATGCAACATAATTTTCGGATATGGGAGTAGTGGAACAATTTTTTCTTCACTGATGAATATCTATTCAACCTGGATACATATTTTCAACGCGTTCACATATGGTGAGAAGTAGAGATTCCAATATATCGTAAGTCGACACTATAAAGGTGGTGACGTTATATTGAACCTGTGGGGTGTAAGACGGACGAATAAAGATGTATGCTTTTAAGAATACAGAGGGGCTGATGCACGTTAAATCTGTCGATACTCAATTCCCTTCCGGTGGTGTGGAAAATAGGAGAGGGAGTGCTACCTCGGTGCCGTTTTCGTCACTTGATCATGGTTAAAAAGTATGAGGATCGTCGCCCAAAGTCCTCGAGAAGCTGTATAGTGTGCGACGTTAAAATACGCTCACTCTTTTTTTTTCGCTTATAAGTTGGGAAAAATACTATTAGTAAATATATCCAAAGTACTGTTATGCTCTTAATATATTTACATTTATACTTTTTAAGTATAAAAGTATTTAATAAGAGAGTACTGCTTTTATATTTTATTAAATATATACAGTTACCTTGTGGTATAAACATTTTTAAAATGTAAGAGTTAAGAGTGGAATAAAAGGAATGATCCGAAAAAAGGTTGCTAGCCGTAGCATTTGAAAACTGCATATTGTTCAGAAATTTTGTTTCCCCAGAGTGGAGGCACATGGCGCTACTTCCCATACAGCTGATGTGCGGGTAGGTAGAGAAAGTTCTAAGAAGGTTCAGGACGATTTAAATGGCAAGACGCTTAGAAAATTGGTCTCGTTTGGAAGTGAGAGCCGTGATTCGATATTTATGGACAAACAATGTGTCCGCACCTGACATTCACAGTCAAATCGAGGAAGTTGAAGGTGAAAAGAAATGAGCAGACAACATGTAGCAAAATGGTGTCGCTCTTTTCAATCAGGCAGACCGGATGCCAAAAACCGCAATATGGCAGGGAGCTGCTGGGCAAGCTCTTCAACGACAGAAATCAACACGACACGAGTTGAAGAAATTATTCAAAAGGATTGACGGGTAACTCTGTGGGAATATCTCGTCAGAACTGGGACTGAGCTATGATATCGTTCAGCATATCGTTTATGATGTGCTGTGATACTCTGAGATGTGTGCTCGCCGGCTCCACGTGTGTTATCCGATAGGCCCAAAGCCCCACTAATGATGTGCAGTCTCTTATTTCTTCAACGTTACCATTCTGGTGGACAGCACTTTGTCCTCACAAGTATAAAAGCAACTATGGAGTGGAAACACCATGGATCACCAGTGACAAAGAAATTTAAGGTTACACCCTGTGCCGGTAAAGTTATGGCAACCATATTCTGGGATTCATATGGTGTTATCCTAATCGATTACCTGGAGCGTGTGGCCAAACCATCAACACAAATCGTTTTTGTGCACTCTAACAAGCTTACGTGAAGCCCTCCGACGCAAACGGCCGGGTATGTTGCGTGAGCATGAGAATGCCAGGTCCCCAACTGCGCACGCGACGCATAAATTGTTGCGACAGTTCAGATAGTAAATCTGGAGTCGCCCCCATACAGCCCAGATTTGGCACAGCTAATTTCTACCAAGACGGGTTAAACAAGTTAATTCTGCGTTCTGATAAATGACTAAATATACTTGTTGATTACGTCGAATAGGAATAGGCACGTATGCCTCTTAATTCCCTTTTGTATTTTCTGTCTATTGTTAATAAGTATTTCTTTATTCGACTTGTAAACTTTTTTATTGATCACCCCTGTTATATTAACTAACTACACGTTGGTGATTTATTATTTTGAGGTGCAATAAGAGGATAACAACATAAATTAAATGAAAAGATTAAAACAAAATTACTTATGAATTTTAAAAAATTAATAATAAAGACATAACTAACAATATATATAAAATATATATTATATATATTATAATATGAGTAAAATATATATTATTACCTATATTATAATATGTGCGAAATATATGTTGTATATTTAATTAAAATAAACGTATTGTACACGCAACTGCTAATATGGTAGTAAAATAAGATTCTTCTACGTAACATTTAAAGTTTAAATAATGCATTTCCTGCGAAACGTTCAATTAGGATGATAATTATTAAATAGACGTTGTAAATTCCCACACAGAAATATATGTTTGTTATATCCTTAACTGCAAGATATAAAATAGCATACGAAATTAATGTAATTAAACTATTACTCTCTGTACAATAGATCTTTAAATCTGTAAAACTGTATCAGAATTTATTGTATTAAATTAAACATTTGCATTAAGAAGTTATTAAGTTACGCAAATTTTTTGATATTTGCGCGTTTTAATCAGATTTACTTAATACACTACTTTACTGTCATCACATAAAAATACAAACCAAAAGTTCTGTACATTAGTAATACCATTTATATTATCCAAAAAAACGAAACAGTATTACATTCTTTTTCATAATTTAATAGATATTTTTGCTGTTTCCTATTTACGAAAAATAATTTATTACATTTTATTAATATACCTTCAAAATTTACAAAAATACTTTACGGGTACATATTTATCATATGCAATTGTAAAATTATATTATCTATAAATTTCAAAAATATTCTAAAAAAAAAGAATTAAGTAATGGATTTTTATACATATATGCATCGTCTTATGTAAATAATCCGTATAAATACATAGTTTCCAATAAAATATATTAGAATTAGGTAGTTTTAAATTATTTGGAACACATAATTCACTTTATGAGTAAGAATAAAAATAATTCTTTCTTATTTCAGAATGTTTGAAAGTTAAATGTAAAGAAATGAAGCAATAAACAATACAACTCTAAGGAGCCCTTGTCTGATACCCTGCTTTCGTTCAATAACTTTCTTTAACGGATTATATCAATTAATAAAACTGACCTTGCGATTGCCCTAAATGTGTGTCTTCTTAACCTTATTAGAATCTAGTTTTTCTTAATGGAGTCTTTTAATTGCATTGCGACTACAGCTACTTCATTCCCTGCAGTAAAACTAAAAGCAAAGATTTAGTAATATATTGTGTGAATTTTTTCCCCTTAGATATGAAGTTATATATTGTCAGTTTTCAAGCTTTACTCGTCATCATTTTGTATATCTTGAAGAACATGGTTGAAATATTGTAAAATATTAGTATGAAATCTTTATACTATCAAAACTCAAAATTAATTGTTATTTATTTATAATATTAATTAGAAAAGTATCCAATCCTCTTTTTTACGGTATTTGACGACTACATTCGGAACCATTGTAACTGATGACGCTACTAACTACAATTAACTACCACTCTTTAATAACAAACAACTTTATTTACCCAACTGTGATATTCCCCCCCTTTGGGAGAATATCTCTCGGAGTGTCAGCGTGAGCTAGAGGTGTAGGATTAGCGAAAGAACTAGAATTAAACATTATCTTAATATATCTTTATTAAGATATTCAACTTAAATCTTTAACAAATTAAATTATATTAATTAATGTGAGAGAATCTACGATGGCAAAATACGCAACGCACAATATATATATATAGAGATAATAGCGACTTACCCTAACTCGGACCACTATCAATAACTGAATGGCCTAAACTCAATTCTAATACAATCACTGATTCTAATATTAAATAGCAATCCTACCTTGTTGCAGTCTGAAGAATCAATCACTAATATCATAAAGGCAATCTTGCATTTACTTGCGTGTACTGGTATGCACCTTGGTTCTCTATATCTTTAGCACTTATAACTTCTCATCACCGCCACGTAACCTTATCCAAACTTTAACCACGAACTATATTAACATTCCTCTACTTGCCACCAACTGCCACAAATTGCCATCGCGCTTACTCTAACTTCTGATATTTAAAAGGTTCTTACTTTGCATCTTTTCTTTCACACTTCACTTCTTGGATTTGGTTGGAAAAGAGTTGCCATTAATTCTGACCTCAAAGAACCCAAAGGACATGTTAAAGAAAAGACGCGTGAGCCCGTCACACAACTTATAACAACTCACTCCTTATTCATTATTAATTATATCTCACACCTTTACATTACTAATTTCACACGTCATAACATTTCACAAACTCTACTCAAACTCTCTCTAACGTTCCTCTCTTTTCACGTCATACCCACAACTCCCCGCATTCCCGGGGATACACTTTCACAACGCCGCTGTTAAAACAGCGTCATCTGTAACTTTAACAATCATGATTCTGAAAAAATGTATAAATGAATGATTATTGTTTTATTTTCAGTATTCTTTAAATTATAATTTTATATAAAATTGTTTTAAAAAGTAATACTCCAATTAAAAAAATTAAATGCAATATTGTGATAAAAATGTTTCTATAATAGTAATAATAATTTGTCCATATATAGCTTAGACCTGTCTGCAGAGCCAGAGCTAGTTTTACAGAATTCATATTATTTTCAGTGTTAGGATCAATCAAAATAATAAACAGTGCATTCTATTAAAATTTCTGTACTCTGATTTATTAAAATATGTGAATAAATCCACACTTATGTAAATTATATTTCAAAAATCCTACTTCAGGCTCCGTACAGAAGTCCAAGTTATACATATATGTAAAATATTATTATTAAAGCATTTTACATAATGTATGTCGTTTATTTCTTCATATTTTGCCAAAAATAGTATCATTTTTTATAATAATGTTCTTAAAACATTTTTATATGTGTTCTTTAATTCAGGTGACATTAAATATATAAAAAAAAATGTTCATTTATGTTTTTTTTTCGAAATCACAGTTCCGAACACAGTTGGACACATTAAATGAACGAAATTAGCTTATGTGACAGCGTGGGAGAATTAGTAAATACTTTTTTACTCTAAAATAAAATTTTAAGTGTTCATAAAATAGCGGGGAAAATAATCTAGGTTACATTATAAAAAATTATATTTTTAAATTGTCATGAGAAAAATTTATAATTTTTGCTTTCAATAATTGAAATAATCTTGTTTACAAAAAAGTTTAAGAAATACCGATAGTATAAAAAAAAGAAAATCTTAATAATGCAATATATCTTTTCATAAAACCATCCATAAAACCTCGATATAAATGCGCACCCCGGATATACAATAATCTCTTTCATATATTTAAAACAAAAGTAAGCAAAATCAAGAAATAAACATCAAAAGTGTCGTATAAAAATCACGAGAAAAAGAAGTTAGGATTTCGAACACGACATGTGTAAGAAAATCGTGTAAAATATAAGAGTCAATAAAATAAAATGAAAAATACCCTGGAAAGAGATTCCTCTTTGTTTAATATTTTAAAAAAAATACCAATAAAGCACAAATAACGATTTAAAAGGGGTTTTTTTCGACAATTTACGATTAAGATTCTCTGGCATATTCATTTCCTTAACAATTAACAGTACAAAGTTTAAAAGAAAAGGTTATTGTTCTTTTTTATATATAAAAAAAAAGCTTTCAAATTATTCAACGAAAATAACTAAATTTTGTGACCATTCGTTAGGAATTCCTTGACGATTTCTTTTATATAATAAAGACCCTGACATTTAAAGCATTCCGTTCAGGGAACAAGAAACAGAAGACAGAAAGAAGTAATTAGTATTCCTATGGGTGCTTTTTTCTTCTACGCTCTGTTTGATCATCGCTGTCTTCAATGGCTGCCATTCGAGAACTAAAACTCCCAGTGTGTAAATTTTACCGCTTGTAACAGTGCTTTCTTGTCCCTAAAACGTGAGATGAAAATGGAATTCTTCGCTTTAGAGACATTCACAATGGGCTGTGCTTAAGCTTTGGTATTATGTTGATCCTATAATTGGGTTTTCCGAAAATCAAATTATCATGTTAACTAAATTTCTTTTTTTCTTCTTTTTAGTTGATTGTGTTTCTGAGTTAAGACATCCATGTTAGACAAATTAATTTTCACGTAATCTTCATTTCATTTGTGAAAACTTCATTTATTTTGATACTACCTACAATTCAGAACAGGTACATGCTCAAAATTAAAACGATTTGCACAGTAGGTGTCATTTTATATTCTATTAAGGTATCCGAACACGTTGAGAAAATGACCAAATTCGGTCAAGACAGATATTTTTGTTTTTTATTTTATTGAATAGAGCTATCTTCTGGCTTTACGAAACATTCTTTGTTTTATTTCTATGCTACTTAAAGACCAAGTTACAATCAATTTTATAAAGTTAGAAAACCTGGAAGTGGGTCTTTAATCTACCAGAAGATAGCATTTAAATTGCTCAAAATCTATCATGGAGAGTCTGATAACTTAAAATGTTACGAAAGTATTTCTATAAAACTTTTTGAGCCTTATATTTATGTTATTTTCTAGAGAATGTACTTAAATAGTTGTTATTGTACGAATGTTTTTTCAGTTATGGTTTGTTATTTAAATAATGGTCTCAAAGAATGTAACATTTCTAATAATGCTTACTCAATCGACTCTAAAATTTTCAAATTTTAATAAAACATTACAATTTTAGTAAAATTTTTAGATAAATGCATCTAATTTGTTTTAGTAATACTTTTACTAATAAATGTTTATTACTTTTTTTTCTCTAACAACTTCGAAGTTTTTCAAAAATATTGCTAAAATTTCACTTGTAATCGTGATTTTTGTTAAATTCAGTCACTTTATTTTAAATATTGTCAATTAAATAGCAATATCTATTTGTATTGAGTCTTAAAAAAAGCATTTATAATGTTTAAATATGTTATTTTGTTAAAAAGTACTCTGAACGTGTTCGGATACCTTAATAATGCGAAAATATTTGTAGTGAATTATCGTCTACGTTGGTGTGAGGATTTATAGAAAGAAGAGCCATCATTAAAAATAACATGTTTATTTTGCCATCTTACAATTATTGGATAACTTTGAATTAAACTAATGAGAAGTGAGTCAGTTTTAACCTACTCTGTGAGCATCCGTCAGGGGCCAAACATCTTTGACATTCAAATAATACAATGACAAATATTAAAGAAATTAGCATTTAGAGCTACAATAAATACTTTTACAGAAACTATCATATTTAGCATTACAACAATAAACGAGGACATAGGTTCTACATGATGTTCATGTCTCGACAGCAACCTTTCAACTGATGGCTTCTGGAATCATCCACTTGAGGTCGCTGTCCCCATCTTTGTTCGCTACAACTTTAAATATTTAGTAAATATTTAAAATTTTAAAAAAAAGTACTTTTCATTAAATGTAGCTATTCAGCTGGATTCCTTGAACACTACTACGACGTTCTTAATCCCTTTTCAAGAGATCAATCACACTGACGATTCAAATATAAACTCTACTTTAATATCACAACACGTCCAAAATTGCTATAATCTTTTTCTTTCTCTTCTCTTTTTTACCTAACTTTAATTGATTTACCTAAATTGCGGTTCCTTTACAAAAAGAGGTCCCTCAATCAAACAATGTATGAAAAACATTACCCCCTTAGAATTAGTAGAAGGTTGTGAATAGAACCCGTTACACATTTTACCTTGTTTTTGAGAAAAAGAATATAATTACGTTAAAACCATAATATCTACACACAAATAAAAAATGACATATGCATAGATTATTGTAATAGGGTATAATACAATTATGTGCAAAGATCTCAAAGTCTGAATTTTTTGACAATGTGTAATTCTATCTTATATAGATTTTAATAAAACAGTATTTAAAAAAATCAGTTCGATAAAATGTACAATACCAAAGAAAATCTAACGTTAAGAATGAAGCGAGCTTTAAAAACTCCATGAAATTTGATATAAAAAAATTATGAGAGTTCAAAATATATCAGTTCTTGCTACAAAATGCTATGCTATAATGTACTCAAGCGAATAAAGAGGTTTTATCACATCACTTAAGATACGTTTTGTAGTGAAGTGTAAGCTGTAAAAAAAATACGTCTTTATGGAATAGATCTTACCTAAAAATATTTCGGGACATTTGCAAGAATAGTATAGATCAGTGATTTAGATATTTTTATTTCATTTACTTGTGGTTTAAGTTGATTGTGGTATGAATTAACATTATAACGATACATAATAGTGAATGTCTTACACCAGTATAAGGTTCAAATCATAGCATTAAATACTATGAAACATTATTTTTCGTAAGTTATTATTGAAAACAGCGCGCGAACCTAGAAAATTATTATATGCAGTTGTAAAAAAAAGTCTATTGGCTTATTTAAAACGAACTGAAGCGATTTAATAAATAAGCAAGAGAAATACTCCATTTATAAGTGAAAATAATTTTATTGATGAAAAGAAATTATTGTCATTTAATAAAGTTTTGATTTTAAATTTATTATAGGAGTGGGAATTAGATAGTCAAAAAAAAAGTATGCTTTGCGTATTACAGCAAAATATGAGAAATTATTTTTTAGAAATAAAAACCACGATTTTTTATTCGAATACTCAACGAAGTGATATCCGATTATTATATTGAATCACTCAGTCTAAAAGTTGTAAGTAGCTTTTAAATATTCATTAAAAAATTTTTTTAAAAAATTCCTCATCTAAAGGGAAAAGTACTGTTTGCAAATTAGAAGGTATTCAAAGAAGATTAAAAATAATCGTTGATGTTAGTGAAACAAAAAGGCTTTGAATTAAATAAATTAAAATGTCGATGTACGAAAAATATAAAAAAATAAGTGTCAAAAGCAATTTAATTAACGACTTAATGAGTTTTTTTAATAAAGCGAATTTTTTAGTATATCATTTGCTTCCTTTCTTTGTTTTAATACATGGAACAGAATTTTAAGTATTAATGCGAGATATTGCATTTAACTATATCCATTATAAGTATTTAAAAATTATTTCTTAATTTTTTAATTAGTTTATCTTTCCTCGCTTGCACATTTATAGATTTAATTTTACGAAGTACCTGAAGTCAATATACATGTATATAAGGACACTGTTCATGAATATATTTATTTTAAATACTTAAATATCCCATGTATCCATGCTTTATTAAAGTTCGAGATGAATTTCACACACACACAGAATCTTGAGTAAATCAATACGCATCTCTAAGAACTTAAACAATTATATTGAGTAGAAAATCAATGGAAACTTGCGCAAATGAATTTTGCTTGAGTATAATAAGAATCATATTAATACTAATAAAGTACGATCATTTGTGTAAAAAAATTAGCAAAACAAAAGATACAGTATCAAAAACTATCAATATACTGAAATGTTGGGTATAACTTTTTATCTAAGGGAAACTAATATAAAATCTCCTAAATATGTAGGGGTGTATATTATTTATACAGATGGGTTTTTTAGTCGTTGTCTAGGAGCGTTATTTGATGTGTCCAGAGTTTTAGATTTTTAAATGCAAAAAAAAAAAGCTGATTAATACAAAATACCATTTAATTAGTTTCAGATGTATTAAAAATATGTACAAATAGAATAGAATAATATTAAACAACATTTTAGAATATTTCACTGTTACATTATATAAAGATCACATTTGTGGAGCTATCACTGGTTCATCTACGCTCATCAGCCTCACCAACCACACTTTTTATTCACTTCTTTCTATCTCTCTCTCTAATCCTTACCCTTTCAAGAAGCAGAAAACCCACATGCCAATGGTTGGGGGGTATGTATCGCCTTCTTTGGGGGAGGATGTAAACCATTGACTCGGATATATTAAAAAAATGTATAACTGAAACTCCTACATATATCAAAAGACATTGAAAATGTGAAACTAAAGGAGGTTCCCTAGAAAATTAGGCAGATTTCATTGTGGTCGTACCACTCCGAATGAGGCAAATGATATGAAATTTATAGCTCTCCAACACACCTTGAGTAGGATATGTAGCAATATGTAGGAACCTACGGGATGAGCAATAGCCGTGCGGTTAATTTTGCCAAGACAATCAATGCGGATTTCTTTTTCTTGACTCAAATGACGCGATCAAAACTATGATCAAAAGAGGAACTATGATAAAGGGTTGACTTAGAATTGAGAGCCATCCGTACTCTCATTGACTCTTTATCTAGACTTGTTGCTTCGTGAATCCCCGACCGCGGTGGTCCAACTGTCTTCTGAGTTAACATTGCTCTAATTTTATGTTATGAGTATTAATTGAAAACAAACACTTATTGCTCGTTTCGCAGTCTCTCTCCATTTGCCGAATTTCTTTGCTTTCTGGCCTCAGTTCTTGATATTATTATATTTTCAACGTTAGGATACATTGAGCTAAGAATTTATACACATACTTTTAAAATAAATATAAATAAATGATAAAAAAAACTTAAAATTCTATCTTTCTACTGGTCTTCAAAAAAATTCCCTAGAAATGCTTAAAAAACAGACCGTCACTTGGGTGGACCCACAATTATAGATTCTGTAGTACTTTAAAAGAATCTCCTTATAGCTGACTGTATTTTTTTCAGGCACAAATATAAAGTATGTCACTATAATAGGTAATTAAAATAGTTTACAAAGTTTGATGAAATATTTGTCAATTAAGTTTAAAAACGGACACAACCGCTTCCTTATTAAGCTAATTTCCAAACTAAATCATTATATCAGTGCTTCTCAAACTTTCAATACTGGCGCCCCCCTTTTGGATCACAATTTTTATCGCTCCCCCTTATATATTAATAATGTACTGAATGCAATGATAATGCACTTTGACGCTAAAGCTACAATATAGGCGATCTTAATTATATACCATACAAATTAGAAACATAAGTATTAAATTTTGTATGCTACTTTTAAGCAAAAATAAATAAGATAATAGGATAATTATTATGTTATTTTTCCTTTCTCTAATTTTTAAATTGAACATATTGCAAAATGCGGTGGCTGCTTAGAAGACAAAATATAGATATCAGCTAAATATAGAAAAATAACTCAGAGGGTCAATTTCTATAATCATAAGCATTCCTTATAAAAACTTTTGCTTTGCAAGACAAGTCCATGGAAGTCGTTAATACTTATTAAACTTGTTCTTAATTTAGTATTAATTAATTAGTTATAAAATACTCTGTGCAGCACTGATACACTAAAAGTATACCGGCTGAAGTGCCCGCTCTTTGCACGAGTTCATTTATAAGAAAATAAAACAGTATTGATATAACAGCTGAATTGTAAGCAGAGCAAAGCCAAGTGCTCGATAATGTTTACAAAAATATAAAATGATTTTTTTAAATAGTTGCTCAAATTATAATTAGTTTTAAGCGAATTGTAATTTTAAGCCTCACATAATTAGCATTTATAATTGATGTTAAATAATGAACAATAATATAAAATTCCGATTAGGAATAATTGTATTATTTTTAATATTTAAAGTGATAAGACTTCAACATGTTTTAACCCGGGAGCAGGCGCGCACTCAATACGGTCGAGCGGGGTTATTGAGTCACCCCAATCCTTTTTTTTATAATTGTTTTATTGAACACGATACAAATTGTGATTCCAGTGAATAATTTAATTAAAAGAAAGTTTAGTTACCTACTTACAAGGACTTTTTAATTTTTCTTTGGTAACAAAAAAAAACAGTTTTGCCAGAATTAACGGTTTCGTAATCTGTGTGTTCCGCGTGACCACTTCCGGGTAAAAAGTATATTCATTATGATAATATGTTACTGCTAAAAAAGTTGTGTAAAACGTTTCTCGTTATGCTTTATATATTTGAAATTACTCATAAAAATAAAAAGTCTCCGTGTTTTTCCAAATATCATAAAACTCTTTTGCATGGAAAAAAGCGCAACATAGAAATACATTACTTATAACTTTCCTAAACTAGAAACAAACACATAGGAGAGGGGTCATAACTAACTGTACCAATAACTTAGAAGGTCAAACAGATTACAGCTATAATGTGCAGTATTTCAAAAATAATGACAGTGATGAATTTTTTATGTTCCTAAATTTTTTCAGTTCTGGGTCAGGGATCTGTTTTTTCTCTGAAAGAGTAGTATGTTAGATTTAAAAAGAAAGCGTAGTAAAAAAAAATCTCTAATCATGGGATTACAGCAAATCTAATCAGTCTTTTTATTTGATTATAGGATCAAAGATAGCTAATTAGGTATTGAAGAAGTTTTTAGTTTTGATGACTTAATATCACGCGCGTACGCCTATAAATTATATGAGAGTAAAAGTGCATTTTTTTTTACGTCTGAAAGTATTTTGCTTTAATTCATTCCAGTAAATTAATTATTTTTTAAATCTTTTATTTTAGATATGCTCGAGGCCCCCCTCGTAAGGTTATCGTGCGCCCTCCCAGGGTTCGTGCCCCACAGTTTGAGAAACACTGCATTATATATATATATATATATATATATATATATATATATATATATATATATATATATATATATATATATATATGACTTCATTACTCCTTATTTCTTAAATTACTGAATATAGTAAGCATAATACAAATTCTATTAATTTGAATGTAAAATTTAAAAAAATGACATTCAAAATCAAAATAGAAGCCAAAAGGAATACTCATTTAATACATTTACAGACTTTTAAAAAATATAAAATCTCTTTAACGGAGATAGAGTAAATTGTTTGAGGTAAAAATAAAGTTAATATTTGTTGATTATTTTTATAATTAAATTCATGACACGTTCAAAGGACAATATTGCTACGTAGATCCGCGCGGGTTCGAGGATTTTATGCAAATCAGTCACAAAATATAAGACACTACCTTAAGAGCGATGATAATTTATTGACGAAAATCCGATCCTTGAATTACAGGATTCAGGAGCAATATCCACAGAATAAATCCCAGAAGGTCTTCACGCCTTCTACAGCACTCAAAAACAATTATCAGTGTTTAAAATTCAAGTATGTAAAGGATTTTTCACAAGCACAGCCGAGCTGATCACTAGTCAAAACAATGCTCACTAATCGCTGGTTGAAATCAGACTGACTGGTTGCGGCTAACTCCGCTCTATTTATAAACCCGGCGGAAACTTCCAGAAAAATCCGCTCGCGTCATACAGCGTGAAATTAGTAGAGGAATCCACAAATTTCTATAAGAATCCAGAGGGTCCCAAATTCACCAACATGGTTGCCAATGACACCAAAATGGTCGCCAAATTAGCCACAAACTCGGTCGCCAAAAATGATGCCAACTTGGCTCTATCGCCAAGATTTCATCATGTCCTCATTGAATCGCCACTATAGAGGAAGAGACGGCGTTTGCTTGTGAATAGTACAATTTTAAAATAAAATAAATATAAAATAGAGTAATTTAAATGCATTACACATCCAAATACAAATTATTTACACTATTTACACAAAATTCGTAACAATATTTTATCAAATAATGCTTTTTGATGAATAATGCAATGATAATTCGTGAAGAACGGGAAAGATTTATCTCTTTTGCAACGGGATATGGATTCATTATTACAGCCCACCATTAATAGAGCCCCATCAGTAATTATTGCTGGTACCTTTTGTAACGGCATATTAATTTCTTTAGAATAATTTTTAAAGATATTAAAAATATCTTTTGCTCTTGTTTGCCCACGCATTGGTAGTAATTTTGGTAGTTCTTCTTTTGCACTAAAATCAGTAAAACCATCTTTATGCAAATTCTCAATTACGCTGTATCAGCTAAATTTGTTGATTCGTTTAACTAAAGTGAAAACCATTCACACATTTTTGCACCATCGTTCAACAGACTTTGTAAATTAGTTGATAGCACCTATATTCTCTTAGTAGCTGTATCTTTAGAATAACTGCACATCTCTTATAATGCTGTAATAATTTCTTGCTTATTACAAAATCCTTCAAACAACGCATCAGCTTCCATTAAAAATGCTTTCTTTATAAATTCACTCTGTCTCAGAAAATATTTTACTTTTTGCCAACAAATGAGAAATTTTGAAGGAAGCGATTGTGACATTTTTATTTTTATATGCACGATTAGTAAAAACCGCTTGCTGGGCAGATAGCCTTGGTTTAAGTTGGTTAATTTTCCTTTTTCTCAACTCTGTTTTAGGCTGATAATCAACGTCGAAAGTATTGAGATTATTCTTGAAATAGCGTTTGATATTATGTTTCTTCAAAACTCATACAGTACTATTGCAAATCGAACAAACACACTTGTCCTTTATCTGCATAATTTCATAGTCTTTTCTTCCCAATCACTGTTGAAATGATACATTCGTTACCTTTTGCTCGAGGAAGTCATTTTAAGGTGAGAAACCTAAAATAAAAATTAAAGAGTTTTAAATGTTAAATTGTGTGTGCTGAGAAAATTCTTAAAAAATGTGCAACAGATTCAACGCGAGGGTCTTCAACGACAATAACAACTGATACGACAAACAGTGGTACCAGTACTAGTGGCAACAAAACAGAGTTGCTAGTACAATAATTTTACGGCTTATATTTTATTTCTAATACTATAATGAATCTCGCGTTCACACAAATAATCGTGGTGGGCCTTTGTTTGTCCACGGTTGATACTAATATAGTATATTGCGGATAGTCGCGGGCGCACAAAAATAGCTTCGCGGGCACGGGGCTAAGAATCTCTGGTGTAGATAGATATTGTGATAAACATAACGTAAACTCAAAACATGCAGATAAAAACAATTTTTTTAACTGTCACATATTAAAAAAATTTTCTCCAAGCGGTTGATAGATATTTAGTCTATTCACATACTTTAATTGAAGCTAAAACGTATGAAAATCAATACAGATGGCAGGACGATACCTTTTTTTTGCATTTCATGTCCTCTGATGGGTTGTTTAAAACAGTTTTTCTCGATGTAAATCTACAGATTGTATTTTGATAACTATAAAGAAAATTGTGATGGGGCTTTATCGGTACTTCTACTAATAGCCCTCTTGGGATTTCTTTAGGAGCCAGAATGGCAATTCTTTCCAACCAACCCAAGAAGAAAGCGGTGTTTATGCAGATTAGGAATCATATATATTGGAATGTTAGCTTTCGCAAGGATCGCAAAGTGAAGCTCTGAGCGCTAAGTAAGCTAAGTGAAGTGAGATAAAGTTCTAGGAGAAGGGTCTTAATTCTGAGAGCCGGTCTAGTAGTGCCAGTCTAGTGAATTATAAGTGGGTCCGAGACTAGAGAAGTATTGTCTTAGCCTGAGCAAGTCAGGTTAAAGGATAAATTTATGTTTTACGGACCGTAGCTGTTTGCCCTGGAAATAGCAGTAAGCTTGTTCATTTAAACATTAAGGATAGAGCGGATACTATTAAGTTAGGAATTAATCTATAAAGATAGATTCAGTGATTAATTGCGTTATTTATCAGTAATACTTTTTGCGTCTCATCACTCTTGATCATTATCCTCCTTGACTAGTATTGTTGCTGTATTGTATATAAATTAAGATCATAATAAACTGATTTTATTATGGCAGAGTTTAGTGGTTCATCTTTCATTCCCTCAGATGTAGGTCGCGTGGATGGTGAAGAGAGGGTATCCCCAAAGAAAGAGGATATCACAAAATTTCTGATCTTTGAAAAAAATTTCGACATGTCTTAAGTACACTTTTTCCTCATCTGAATGAATTAAGCAAATGTGCAATTAAAAAAAAGGTTTTATTTAGGTTTTTGGAAAGCTTTTATATGTGGATAGAGGCTCTATCCACTGCTCATATAGAACAGAAAAATGATCTAGAAATTTTCGCTTTTCCTCGACTCGAGGGAGAGAGAGAGCAATTAGAACCATGTGAGAATGTTGGGAATCGGAGAGAAAAACATAGTTTACAATATGTGGTACAAGATTCTCAGGTTCAAAATCTTTCATTACAGCTTTTCGGTTTGGAGAAAACGTTTGCATATAATATAAAGTTCCACAGTAAATAACCCATCAAATTTATGAAATAACTAATTTAAATTCTCAAAAATATTACTTTATTTCTAACTTTTTATACAAAAGTTAAATAAAATATAAAATGTGGATATATACCAATTTCAATGTATATTCTAAGTATTTTATATATATTCTAAGTAAGCCTTCTCTGTTGTATATTTTTTCTATTATTATTTAATTACACTTATACTTTGTATTTAATTGTTATTGAAATAGTTATTACATAAATGTTAATTTTTCACAAAAAGTTTATTGTAATATGATTTATTATTTCTGTCCTGAAAAGTAAGTTAAATGTCTTAAGTGTGTGGTGTCTATAACGTCTAACCGCCACCTAGGAAAAAAACTCTTGATCAGATTTTTTTTATGACTAAATAATGTTTATAGAGGATGAGAACATTACATTTATCAAGTACTTCATCACAGAAAAGTGTATTTTATCTTTGTTTCCGCTAAAGGGTTAAAAAAAGATCTATGTCGTACATTTGTTATTATGATTATAATAGTAATAGTTATGGATAAATTCAACAATTTTTTAGAAAAAAAATCAAGTGTTCATGCTTAATAATTGATAGTTTTAGCTCAACCTCAATACGCATTTAGATTTTTTTTTCTTTTGTACAAAAAAAAAAATTATAATTTACTTCAAAGGAATAAACAACATCATCTAAGCTACTTCCTTTAATTTCTCCTATGATTATAACTAACACTGTAGATACTCTTCGATTGCAACTCTTAAATACTAAAATGCAAAAACACCCGGTTTTTACAAACAGACAATGAAGAAGAAACTCACTACAGAAATACATTCAGCAAAAAAAAAAAAAAAAAAAAAAGGATATCCATTCAATTTAAGCATTTTAATTACTTTTTTAGGAATGTTTATCATCTCGTATCACGAAAGACCTCTGCAGTAAACAAATGGGATCGATTCACCTAAAGCTTTATACCGAGCTCTTCGTTTTCAAAGAAAGTAATAGTTGGTCTCACGAAACAACGCAATAACTGCGATCTTCCCCTCCCCTCTAGCATTTTTGTACAAGAGACCTCCCCCCACCTCCCTTTTGAAATCTCGGACGAGGTTGAAAAAAAAGGCACGGAATAATGACGAAAAGAAATAAAATCGATTTTTTTAACCATTCCATGAACTTCAGAAATGAAAGAGTGAAAGTTTTAAAAGAGGGAACGATGACCTTTTAGTTTCTAGAATACGAACCGGTTTTTCTGTACAAGAGGTACTTGGGTTAGCGAAATAAACGACATGTGAGTTCGAATTGTTTCCTGTGTCATCCACGGAAAATATCTTTTTACTTTTTATTATCTTTTTTTTTGTATAAAAATAGCCTTGGAAATACTCTGAAATGAATTGAGGAGAAATTAGCAAATCCGTGTGCATTTTTTATTAATAATACTTCATGAAGGGTGATAATCACCTAAAACATCCAGAATATAAAAGTTTTAAAATTCGAATTCTAAAATTGATAAAACAAAAAGCCTAACAAATAAATAAAAGAAAAAGAGTTTTATATCTCATTTTAGCTTACAAGTAAAAACATGTAAATGTAAATAAAAAAAAGGAGATAATAAAGTCAACAATAATCTGTTTCTTTTTACAATAGAAAAAAATATATTCTCCCTTTTTTTTAATAGAAATGTAAACGTAATAAATCATCACAACTTTAATGCTGCTTGACGCTGATTATATTGTGGAATGAAATGTTTTTATTAGCTCATGGTTCTCATTTTAACTTAGTATACTCTGAAACATTTACATTTTTTAAGCAAGAAATTTTATAATTAGCATAACCTCATTCCGATCTGTGTGTGTGTATAACCAATAGAATGTTTTGTTGAATATCTATTTGCATTTTCTTGAATTTTCGTATAAAAAGAAATAGCTCTAGCAATTATTTTTCTTTATCTTCTTTTACTTCACAATCCTATCGTTAATTGTTATATATTTTCCATTGTCAAATATATTTAATAATTATTTTTTAAAATATTCTATTAAATTATATTTGTATTACTTTCAGGATGAATAAATAATTTTAAAAAAATTCTAATTGGTTTTTTATTCTAATTTTCTGCAAGTAAAATATTTTATAAAGGTATTATAGTTAAATTATGTTTGATGAGTCCGAATTCCAACTTCGGAATGAATATATATTATTTAATTTTTTATTTCCCGGACACACTTCCATAGACTATCAAGATTTCATTGACATTACAGTAAACATAAATCTAATTTGATTATTCATAACAACATTAAATAGATCTTCATAATACAATGGCATATATTCATTTAAATTGTAATTAAAAAAACGTATAATGATGTCTTTTTAAATACACTATTTTTTTCTTTCTTTTCCGCCATGGCATCGCAAAATCGTCTGTTACCGAGAGGGCTCATTTTATTTTGATAAACGATATGTCGTCTGGCAGTCGTCGTAATCAAAGCGGAATATAAGCAAATTGCATTACAGAGGCTACTATTTCGAATATCGCTTCATTTCAAAAAGCAAGTTTTGTTTAATGTTATGAGAGGAAACTTTGTTTATAAATGATAATATATTTGTAATTGCCGTCATATTTATGAGTTTCGTACGTATCTTTTTTGTTTTGTTTTTAATATTCTTCTTAAAATCAGAAGCTATGAATTAGATTAAAAGATTTGGTTCAATTCTTGAAGGTCATATGATACAGGCAATCGCGTGTACTGCCATTGATTTCAAAACTGACGTTAAATATGTACTTCTGTTCTAATTGCAAAATATAAATAAAATTTCGAATTTTATAACCGTGTAGACTTTAAAGTATTAAGAAAAAAATTTCCTCAAAAAGTTTTTATGATTAAAAAAAATATGCTTATAAAGGGTGTTTTTTTAGAGGTATAGAACTTTAAATTGCAATAAAACAACGATGTATTATTCGATTGACATGAATTTTTTTTTATTCGAAAGATAATCTTGTGGCATTACATTTTAAATATGATTTCTGGCATATGACTGCCACGGCTGGCTCGGATGTAGTCCAATCTGGACGTCCAATTTTCGATGACTTTTTCCAACCTTTGTGGCCGTATATCGGCAATAACACGGCGAATGATGTCTTCCAAATGGTCAAGCGTTTGTGGCTTATCCGCATAGACCAATGACTTTACATAGCATCACAGAAAATAGTCTAGCGGTGTTAAATCCCAAGATCTTGGAGGCCAATTCACAGGTCCAAAACGTGAAATTAGGCGGTCACCAAACGTGTCTTTCAATAAATCGATTGTGGCACGAGCTGTGTGACAAGTTGCGCCGTCTTGTTGGAACCACAGCTCCTGGACATCATGATTGTTCAATTCATGAATGAAAAAGTTAGTAATCATGGCTCTATACCGATCACCATTGACTGTAACGTTGTGGCCTTCATCGTTTTTGAAGAAGTACGGACCAATGATTCCACCAGCCCATAAAGCGCACCAAACAGTCAGTTTTTCTGGATGTAACGGTGTTTCGACATACACTTGCGGATTAGCTTCACTCCAAATGCGGCATCTTTGTTTGTTGACGTAGCCATTCAACCAGAAGTGCGCTTCATCGCTAAACAAAATTCGCTTATGAAAATCGGGAACAACGGCAATCTCGTTTTGGGCCCATTCGACGAATCTACGCCTTGCTTGATGATCTTTTTGATGAATTGCCAAACCAAACTGAGAATAAATCACTTGACAGCTGTTAAATCGGTCGCCATCTTGGAAAGTAATGCCAACTTAAACTTCTATACCTGGAAAAAAAACACTTTTTATTATTCGTGTATTAAATAAAACGTATTTTGCTTAATTATGAGAGTTATTAATATAGACAAATATTTATTTCTTAAACGAATTTTTCTGCAAGAAGTAAAAGTTGACAACAGCAAAGTCTTAGAACTGATTGACTGAAAACACATGATTGCATATATCATGTGACTATGGCGTCACGTGAATCTATGAATTGATTGGCAGGAAACAGGTTATTGTAGTTATCAGGTGATTATGAGTTCACATGATCCCATTGCATTTTCATTCTATTTCTATTTTTTAGTGAAAAATTTATCTTAATAATTTGTGGAGCATTCTAGTATTCGACATTTTAGTATTCTTTTCATTATAATTGTTAAAATAGCTTCTTTTAAGTGTAACAAAATTGGTGTCTTGTTTGTTTAACTGATTGATTTTTAGCAGTGTTTAAAAATCGTCTGCTTATAACTTTGATAATTTGTATGTTTTAAAAAACTAAAAATTCGAATATCATTCGATTTTTAATAACATTGTGCAATTTTTCCGATCTTTTTAAATACTTTGAAACATCAATTGTTAAAGAAAGATTTAAACTCCGAAACATTTTTTTATCAAGGAAAAATGTTTATCGAAATGCTGTGAAGTATCTCACCCATACGTAATAGAAATTCTTGATTCAATATAAAATGATTTGACTTAAGACTTTTAACCAAAGCGCATGGAACTTCAAATCAATTCGTGTTCTAGCTTTGGAATTCCTTTAATTTTTTTTCACTCATTTCCCTTCGCATAGTTTAACTCTTGCGCCAAAAAACCCCAAACTCACTCACTCTCATTCGCATAGTTTAACATATTTCCTTTCAATTGTAAGAATAGAATGTACAAGACCATTAATCTCTTGGGAAAGTGTTATTTGCAAATGGTGCGAGTAAATTACGTTCTTGTAAATTCCCTTACTTTTTCCAAAACAAAATTTTCTGGAAAAAAAAAGCGAAATTTTATTTGGTCATAAACATATACCATTAAGTCTGAATTTATGTGAATGAGGAAACACAGAGCTCTAAACGTAACTACAATAAAATAAATATTGTTTTTTTCGAAATTGTAAGAGCCAGTAAAAAATGGATCACTAAAACTAACGAATTAGAAAAAATTGTGTCTGGTATGGGGCTGACTAATTCGTAAAATTGTGATGCGTGATTTTATTTCGTTATCTACTAGGGAAGGGATTTCGAATATAAATCAATGAAATCACAAGAAATAAAAAAATGTGCGCAAGAACGTTCGGAAACCGGAAAGTCGTAACTTTCGATGTCAAGAGCAATAAATTCAAAATTGCCGGCGGAACTATTTTTTTTTCTGCGATTTTCTTTTTATTTCATTAGTGAAGTTTCAACTAGTGCTAAAATACGTTCTTTAATTAAATTAGCAATTTAAATTAAGGTTTTATGACAAACTGTATTTTAGTCTTGACGAAGAATGTTTATAGTTGTATGCATTTTTTGAGAATTTTAATGGGTTTATTTATCAACAATATTTAAAGTTGACTGATTTTAACTATCAAAAATACATCCATTAACGATTCTAAATCGTTTAAATAGCTTGGGAGTGGTACTGAAAATTTTGATAGCAATATTTCCTATGATTTTTAACACGCTTTTATAAGCTTCACTTGTATGTAACGGAATCTTTGAATTCGATTTTTACTCACTTTAAAAGGTCAGATTAATTCGAAATTGTGCCCACTTGTTAACGACTGATGACAGTACAATAATTTCATAATTTATCCCATTGTCCTGATCAGGATAATCAGGAATAACGATTTCCAAATTTGGTGACTAATTCCATATGCCATTGCCAGATTTGCCGACTAAAAGATTAAGAGTAATCCTAAAAGCGAAAACGTTCTTTTGCGTCAGCAATTTCTTATCATAATATAAACAATTGTCCAGTCTTTCTGAAAATGGAAATAAAAAAAATCATGCATGTGAAAAAAAAAAATTTGTTCTAACTCAGTGATGGGCAAACTTTTTCGGTCGTGGGCCAAAAATTAAAAAAAAAAGTGTATGAATAAAATATAGTTTAAAAAACTAAAAATACGCTTTCATAGTTAATCGAAATAAAAAGTAAAAAAATAATTCTTAATGTAAGAATAAAATGATTTACGAGAAAATAAATGTCATTGGGGTAAGAGTGTGGGTTGCCCTATATCAATTGTTATAATTTCTTACTAGTTCTATTCCGAAATGCTGAGTTAGCGTAAAAATGTAGTACAAGGCACATCCCATGCTTTTACCACAATTACATTAATTTTCTCGTAAATCATTTTATGCTTATATTAAAAACTTTTTTTTTTACTTTTTAGTTCGATTAACCATAAAGAGCGTGTTTTTTTAGTTTTTTTTTAAACTATAATTTTTACAGAAAATATTTAAAACGCTACTTTGTAACATCATTTTGCAAGGAAAATTCATTTCTCTTCAATGAATTTTGTTACTAATTTTTTTTTTCACTTAGTATTGTTTGAAATAGGGAGCAGAAAATTTTTCTCAGCAATTCCCTTATAGTTATCGGGATATTTGTATTTAAATATATTTCTTGTTACGTAAATCTTACCTATTAAAGATGTGGCCGCGGTAGCCGAGTGGCATAGGTATCGGATCGTGGCTTGCCTGGTCACGAGTTCGATCCCAGTACCACCAAAGACCCGCCGTGTAGGGCAGCGATGCACGTTAAATCTGTCGAGAAAAATCTGCTGAAACGTCCTCCCGTTGGTGTAGTGTGGTAGTTAGGAGAGGGGGGTGCCAGCTCAAGTGTCGTCCACGTCACTCGACCATGGTTCCAAATTACGTGGTCCGTCGCCAAAAGCCCTCGTGTAGCTGAACGGTGCGACGTTAATATTCAATCAATCAATACCTATTAAAGATAAATTACATTAAATATTATAGCATTTTCCAATTTTTACATTATTAACGTAGATAATATTTAGACTTTTAAATTATGTATATTGAATATTAAGAAGTCCTAAGCATTGTGAGTGATGCATAAAGTTTTAAAACATTATTTTCTCCTTCAAGACATTAATAAGAAATTTTTAACAAATTACGTGGTTCCAAAATTACTAATTTCAGAAGCCGGAAAAAGCATGGTAGATTTCTTCTACCACGCATGGTAGAAGAATTGAATAATTTTTTCTTCGCTAAATAATTTACACTCTCATCTTAGTATTAAAAAAATAAAATAATTTGGAAAATGCAAGTTGTGTGTGTGGAACTACATTAAAACTTGAAGTCGTTAAATGCTGAAAAATAAAATCTTTATGTGGAAAATTCGTTAAACATGGATTCATCTTTCACTGTTCTCCTGTACTTGGTTCCAGGAAAAAGTTTGGAAAAATCGAGAGATTCACAAAATAGAGGTTCGTAAATTGGAGGTCCGACTGGGGAAATTAATTCTCAAGCTATAATGCATGCATCCTTGATTCAACGCTTACCAAATTAAATCAGGTGGTCCCGATAAGCTAAAGGTTATGATGATCAGGAGCTCACGACCGTCTGTGCTAAAGTTGTGAGTCATTGAATCATGTGATGACACTAAATACCATTCGCGTAACGGGAGCTGGTGCATATTAAATCTGTCGAGGCTCAAAATCCTTATGTTAGTGAGTGGTTAAAGCTGAAAAATGGGCTACCAGTTCACACCTCGCCTTCGTCAATTGATTACAGCTCAAAATTATATGGTTAATCGCCAATACTTCTCGCCAATCTTCTCGACGTTAATAAACCATCAATCAAAACCAAATTAAATCAACGGTGTTTACTATAATTGCTGACGATATTTTATCTTTACGGAAGAATTCAACTTACAACTGCAGCCTCTCCAATTATCAAAGCCCATCTCATATAAGACCGCGCGCGCGTCTGTAATGTACTAAACTAGAAACTGTAATTCTATTGGGTCTTTGGTATATTTGTATAAGCATTTTCGAGAAATTAATACAGACTCACCTTGTTAGAATTAGAATGAATAGAATAAAATCGACTAAATGAATCACTCACATTTCGAGTGAACTTGACATCTTTGAATTGTACACCTTCCTTGTTTACACTGCAAGGTCTCTGATTCTCTTGAGCAGCAGTAGTTGAGTGGGACAGCACTCTGATTGTTGTTCGTATTACTTCATAGCTGTCTCTAACACAGAAAACGCGTTAGCATTTGATGGACTTTTGCTACTTTCGTTGTTGTTGTTATTCTCGTCTTCATCCGTTTCATTGTCGACAGGGTAGGATTCTTCTTGCACGGAAGTCACAATCTCGTCATCATTTAGCATTTGAAACCCACAATCTTCTGCATCGCATGCCATCCAGGTGTTTCTACACTTTCATCGCATTCTTGAAATCCTGGGATTGATCAAAGTCGATATTCTCCTCCCTGTGGTCGTCATTGAAATCTTTTTCGCCTTCTAAATTTAGCCACAGCTTATTTCATGCATTTTCATATACAGTACATGCAGTTGACAAAAAAAATGATCCGGATATTTGAAACTCCGGATAATAAACGCTCGGAAAAACGACGTTCTACTATATATATATATGCACACACACTGGTGTCCAAAAGTTAAGCATAATTGATAATTATGTGAATAAAGAAGGAACTGTAAATCAGAATGGTGGGAAACGTGATATGCGAGTGTAAAATGGTTATAAAATAAGGAAGCAAATCAAAAGAATAATAATAACTAATTTTATTATCCAAAGTAGCACTTTGAAAGAAAACTGATCATAGCAAGGATTCACACTTTAAAGAAAAAATGAAAGAAAACATTAAATAAATACTGATGCTACAGTTTAATAAGGCGTGTGGTGTCACCTGTGACAGCCAGACACGCTGCACAGCGATTTACCATACTTGCTATGAGATGATGAATGAGTTGTGGGCTGAAACGGTTCCAAGGTTCTTGGAGAGCTCTCTTCAGTTCTGTAACGAAGCTTGGTGGGTGGGAAAGGGCTGCAATTTGTCTCCCGAGCATATCCCATACATGCTCGATAGGATTTAAATCAGGGGAGTTCGCAGGCCTCAACATGAGCGCTGAATGTTTTCCGTTTCAATGAAGTCATCAATCAGAACCGCTCGGTGACATGGTACATTATCATCCATGAATATGAAGTCAGGACCGATAGCACCTTGAAACAAGCGAACATAAGGCTCAAAAACTTCGTCTATGTATCTTTGAGCAGTCACAGACCCCGTTTCAAAGAAATGGAGGTCTGTGCGGTCGTCCATCATGATGCCTGCCCATACCATTACTCCCCTTGATGGAAAATGATGTCTTTCCGTTTTGTTTCTTGGTTCAAAACGTGTTCCACGTTCTCTCCATATCGTTACCCGCCGAGAATCACTACTCAGACTAAACCGGGACTCGTCACTGAACATCACATTGGCCCACTCTCCCACACTCCGATATATGTTGATATTTCAAACTCCAGTTCAAAGGAAGGACGTGAAGGGACTGCAAACGGTGACGTGAAGGGAATGACGTGTAAACAGTTTGTCTCGAAATTCGTATTCCTGTGGCCAGTAGCGCACACAGGAATTTTTCAGGGGGGTCCGGGGTCGAAAATTCACAATTCTTGTATCACATTCTACCTTTTGATTTTGTCGATTTGGGGGAACAAAACACAGTAAAAAACTAATTATTGAATAAATAATTAGCATTAATTAATAAAATTAATCATTAATAACAAATATTTAATTAAATTTTACGCACTATATACTTAAAATTATAATCAATCGGAAAAAAATCAAAGGCTTTGGGGGGTTCGGATCCCCAGGACCGCCCCCCTTGTGTGCGCCACTGCCTGTGGCGACTGTGAGCGCCGAACCCAGTGCTCTGGCAGTACTTCCCCTCTGATGTCGCGCACTTATTACCAGATATCGATCTTAGCGAGGGTTGTGACTCTTGGTCGACCTGATACTGGTTGTCGGGTAACATCTCCCGTTCTTTCAAACCTCTGCCACAGTCTTGAGATCACAGACTGGTCCATATTCAGAATCTGAGACATTTCGGTTTGCGATCGTGAGGATTCCAGCATTCCAACGTTTCTTCCTTTTGTAAACATGTCCATTTGTAAACATGTCCAATTGGCGTCTTTGTGCCATCATTCATCTTGTTTGATGGTTAATAACGTTTCTTTGCACAGCAGTTGCAGGAATCTTGTCTGAACTGCCTATGCTCCGTGAATCGGTTTCTCCGCGTCCCGACATGCGCCGGTGTTTCGCTCAGGATGTAGTCGACTGAAAAGTTTTGCATAAACCCAATGTTTCTTCTTCACCCAATTAATACCCGCAAGAAATTTCGAATAATTTTACGAATATTTACTCCATGTTTTTCGCATTTAACAATTTATGCTTAACTTTTGGACACCAGTATATATATATATATATATATATATATATATATATATATATATATATATATGTGGCAGCCAAAGTCACGCAGTCTTCGCGCGCAGGCGCAGCTAATGAGAACTGAAACTGTGGAAACTTTTGAACTAGTGAAAGTAGAACCAAAACTTTTAAGAGAGGAGAAAGGAGAACGAGAGAGGTGCGCGAGCAGGCGTTACCTTCTGCATATCATCGTCAAACATATCTGTTAAAATAGCTACCTTTTTAATTAATTTTTGTTTAATGTTAAATAAAATAGAAGAAAGACAAACGTCTTGGACCCCTTGTTGTCTCCCACAAATTATGGGGATTCGGCCGGGATCGATAAAATTTCGATTTTGAACCAAAGTCTGACAATGAACAAAAGCGTCGGTGAAGGAGACGCTCCGCCATTTGGAAACTTCGTTCAACCTGTGTAGAGGTTTGAACTCAGCATGAATACTCCGCCTGTGTAGAGGCCGGGATCGAAAAAATTTCGATTTTGATCAAAGTTTGGACAGTGAAAAAAAAAGCCGTCCGTGGAGGAGACGCGCCGCCATTTTTCGGAAACTTCGTTCCGCCTGTGTAGAGGTTGGAACCATCGACAAATATTCCGCCTGTGTAGAGGTTGGAACTAACTCAGTGTGAATAATCCGCCTGTGTAGAGGCCGGAACTACAATTTCAAGATATAACCTGCGAAGAGGTGTCAATTCGATCAATTTCAACTATATTACCTGCGAAGAGGTGAAATCAGTGGATTCACAACGTTTTTCTTCAATTATTGGATACATCGTACGTGCGAGCAACAAGGGAGCTAGAAAAAAAAGGTAGGATCTTTCCATATTTTTCTAAAATGTATAAAAACGCTCTTAAAGAGGATCTCATAAGAGTTGTTGAGGATCTAGACGGTACTGTGGAGAGTACGGACACTATTGCTAAACTAAAGACTAAAATTGAGAACAGTAGTACATTTGAAAGTGATCCAGATTTCGTTAAAACTTTAATTCAAAACTGTATAGATGAGAGGGTATCGAAACGAAAGAGAAGCAACTTTAGAAAAACAAAAATTGAGCTCGCCGAAACTTCAGTTAGCAAAATTAGAAAAAGAAATCGATTTTCAAAGCTAAAAATAAAGCATTAAGTTTAAATCCTGCAGCTAAAGTCGAAGATAAACAGTTCGAAACTAACATAGAAAATATGATAAAAAAGTATTAGAACTTTATCTCTTCCTGTTCCCACAAGAACTGAAAATTTTAATCTGTTCTTCCAATCATTAGAACGCGCATTTTTAACCAAGAAAATAAATGACGAATATAAATCTGAAATTTTAATAAATCTGGGCGAAAGAGCTCATAACGTCTTATTGTATATTAAAGAAGAGGAATTAAATGACTATGAAAAACTAAAATCTATAGTACTCAGAGAATTCCAATTAACCCCTCGCGAGTGTTTAAACTCATTTAAAAATGCTGTAAAATCATCAGGCGAGACATACATCCAATTTGCTGCAAGATTGACGGCAAACTTCCAATATATTATTGTTCGTTAAGAAAAGTTAATTCCTTTGAATCTCTATGTGATTTTATAATTTCTGATAAATTATTTGAAACTTTAAATAAGGAAACTGCAACTTATATTGGCATTCGAGAAGCAGAAGATTGGTTTAGGCCTATTGATTTAGCTAAAGAGTGCGATATTTATATTTCATCTAGAAGCGGATCACATAAAGAAATTCATATTACTTATGGATATACCCAAGACCCCTTTAAAAATAGATCACAAAACTTTAAACCAAAGATTAAAGAGAACTATCCCCAATATCTTGAAAGAGAAAATAAAAATTGCTTTATATGCGGTGATTCATCTCATTACGCAAGAGACTGTGAGAAGCGTTTTAAACCTAAAGAATCTAACGACCACATCCATAATAGAATAAACGTGAATACTTTGAAAGTCGAGAGCGAAAAACAAAATAGCGATGAATTTGCACAACTACAATATGTAAACATTTTTGTGGAAAATCAGCCCGTAACAGCCTTGATCGATTCAGGTTGCCAGATCCCAGTTTTAAATTCCTCACTAATTAGAGTGCAAACACCTTCCGAAGAAATAATAACATTAAGTTCATGTTTTGGCGAACAGCGTATGGTAGAAGTTAAACCGATAAATCTTTCTCTTAATCAACACTCTCCCGGTCTAAGTGTTCGAACGGCAATATCACCGACCTTGACCGAAGAATTTATTATACATCCCAGTGTATATGCTGATATAAAGAAACTAGGCCACGCAAAGAGCGATGTTTTATTGAGTGAAAGTGGATCCTCTTTGAGTGCAGATTCTGGTGTTCATTTTAATTCAAATGTTTCTGTTTCAAATGTGATAGAAAACTCTAGTTATGATTTGTCACATGTTAAAAACTTTAATACTAGAAATGATTCGAGTTCTCTAATTAAGGATTATAAATGTAATAAAATCAAGAGTACTAAGTTAAAATTGAGTATTGTAAGAGAAAAATGTTCTGATATAGTATTGTGTAAGAAAGTCAATGGTGCCATGAAAACGAGTTCCGTGGACTTCAACTCCCAGCACACAACCCAACCCTTTACCTATGAAGAGTAAACATCGTCGATTTACAATGCTCCGGAAAATCTTCCAGCCCTGGCAGTGGAAACGGAGGAAAAAGAGAGATCGTTTTGAACAGACGTCCAGAACTCTACAGAGGAAAATATCGATGCGTTCAACCAAAGATCAACTTGTTAAAAAAGTCGTTCTTATGCCTGTGAAACACAATGTTTTCCTGTGGAACCTTCCGGATGTCGAAGAGATGCCTTCACATGATGGAGAAACTGTCTAGTTCAGAAAAATTATATGTTAAATCTTTGTATATTTGTCGTATAGTCCTTGTCTGTTCCGTCTTTTTTGTATGTTTCAGATTCTCCTCTGGTCTCGATGAAAAAGGAAGACGTACCGCTGCGGACAGCGTACAGTCAGGCTGGCCGATTGTGGCAGCCAAAGCCACGCAGTCTTCGCGCGCAGGCGCAGCTAATGAGAACTGAAACTGTGGAAACTTTTGAACTAGTGAAAGTAGAACCAAAACTTTTAAGAGAGGAGAAAGGAGAACGAGAGAGGTGCGCGAGTAGGCGTTACCTTCTGCATATCATCGTCAAACTTATCTGTTAAAATAGCTACCTTTTTAATTAATTTTTGTTTAATGTTAAATAAAATAGAAGAAAGATAAACGTCTTGGACCCCTTGTTGTCTCACATATATATATATATATATATATATATATATATATATATATATATATATATATATATATAGGGAGAGAGAGAGAACTAATAGTAGGGGAATTGAAAAGTAAAGGTACTTTTAAAACGATACTGTGCTTAAAACTGACATTTATTTCATTTAGATTGTTGTAATATAACATTGACTAATTGCAATTAACAAAAGACATATCGTCTATGTCAGTGGCGGGCAATTGTTTTGGATCGAAGGCCGCATTGTGGAAGCGGATGATACCGAAGGGCCGCACCTATTTAAAAGGATGGCATTCCTTAACTTTGCATCTCAGAAAAAGTAAAAATTGCATCATAAGAATCAATAATCGTAAGTAAAATAAAATACTCATAGCTTAATTTAATTAATTTTTTGTGCTACTTCATACTTATAGCTGTCGCCCATCCGGTATAAAGGGTATAAAGGTTAGCGACGCTGTGCCGAAGGGCCTGGGTTTGAATCCAGGAGAAGACATGGATGTTTTTATATGTACAGTGCCTTCGCGGCATGAGGGTACTCTAAACAGCCGTCGAGCCGCAAGTCATCTCGTGAGGTTGATGGCAGGGGATGAGAGGTGAGAGGCCTCTGATCCTCCCCTACAGTGTTTCCCTCATAATTGGGGTGGAACCGAGCTAAATCGTGCTGTCACCTGTATGGTGACAACGACCAACGACAGGCGTACATTTAACCCCTTGCCATGATGAATTTCTTGGGCCTCTATCTGATTATATCAAACAGGTGGCATTAACAACAACAATACTTATAGCTGCAAGCACTTTTAATTTTAGGATCAGTTTAAACAGAAAAATGTCCCCTAACACAATTTTCTACAGATTTTCTTTCTTTTTTTTAAATCAGGAGTGAGATTGCTTGTTGAAACTCTCATCACAGCCAGAGCAAGTTTACGTCAGACAGACACACACAGCCACCATACATCTATATTTACTCTGAATGACCTTCATACAAGAAAAACTTAGCTCACAAATATATGTTGACTCAAAAAAAGAGAATATTTTCTGCCTCCTTGGTTTTCTGACTCTCTTGGAAGGCCACTATTTGCTCACCCATGATCTATGTCAGGGGTGGGCAGACTTTTACATGGTATGGTCTACTTCTAATTTCTTTAAGGTGTGGGGGTCCACCCAGTGGCACCCAGGTAAGCTACAAAAAAGCTTAACAATATTTATAGTCTAATAATAATAAATACAGAATATATATATACACTTACCTACATAATTACAATAGTACACTTTTAAAACCACATTTTAAGCAAAACGCAAGATGCAAACGTAATAATTATACCCACAAATTTAATAATATCAAATGATGCATTTATTATCAAAGAACTCAAAATACATTAAAAAATAAATCATTTTCAACTGAAGTTAGCTCTCGTAGGATTTAAAAATCTCTCAGTAGAATACTCTGTCTGCATACTATCCTCCTCAATCTTGAATATATCTCGATATTTAATTACTAAAACTGTTAATCTTGCGCTGTATTTCAAATGGTTGTCTGTGAAACGAGAATGATATGTTGTCTTAATTATATATTCATCGTTAAAAATACAAATTTACACAGGTAGGTAGTTCAAGAGAATGACGTTAAATGAAATGCAGTTTTTTTAAAATTAGGATACTTTATTTCGTCCATTAACCCATGTATGTTCTTAACACGTCCGCTGCTGTGTGCCTTCTATTGTGGGACGTAATATCAACACAAGAATTCAATCCCGTATTATCGCGGAAAGAGCTAGTTAACGTTTATTTTCCCCTTTAGTCGATGTGGGGGGATGCATTTCTACGGTTATCACGGTGATCGCAATTTCCCTCTATAGTCGCAGAGAATGTGTTAAGCATCATCGTGTGCTTCTAATAATGATATTTGTGTCATCTACACACAGTAGTACGCTTTGTGAAGAGCGGATACTCCAGTCTAAAGGGCGTTGGCGTTCCATAAAAAAAATATTTTATGACTCGTTTATAAAAAATTATTATAAGCGAGTCTTAGGTCTTACGTGAAAGCGGTCACCCCAAAATGTCTTCGCGGTCCTCCGGTCGATCGCGATCGACTTAATACCCACCCCGGATCTATGTAATGTCATTTCTACGAGATTCTCTGTAGTAGTTTAACTTAGACAGGACCAGGTGATTTTTCCAGTTTAGTCTAACTTTATTTAAAAATTCCTAAAAAAATCATTACTGTAATAAAATATGCCAAAATGTATAGTTTATAATTCTTCCAAATTTCATAAATTCTGAATTAAGATCACACCAATATGATAACTGGCCTCAGAATGGGCAAAACGCAATCAAATATGATACCGTGTTCCCTGAAGTGATCACATATATGTGATTATGGTCCTGAACGGGTTAAGAATTCAATTCTCTTTTCGTTAGGGTCAGGAGATAATTCCAGAGTGTCACTGGTGCTATTCCGAGCTGGTCTCTCCTGCCCACATCTTGACTTATTTTTTGACCTGAAAATCTCCTTCACCACATGTTGACTTGATTTTAAAAGGACGAAGTTCCTCTGGACTCTTTTATTTTTAGAATTTCTGGAATCTTTTTTGGATTTATGGAGATTGTCTGGCATTGCTAGATAGTATGGGATTAGAAACAACAACAGCAAGAATTCAAAACTGGTGCCTAAAGATCGATTAGAATTATGAGACTATGATTAAAATCGATTTGTTATTTTTCATAAAATATAAGTAATCACTCTTTAACTTGTAATTGTTGTGTTGTTGTATTTGAACTGAAACACCATACAACATAAACAAATGTAAGTACAATTTAAATCTAAATATATTGTATTTGTATGTTTATCAGAATTTTTTTAAATTAAGGTAAAAAGATACTTCCATTAGTATATTTCATTACACATCATTTTTATTTACAGATTGTCATTGGCAACCAGCACGGTATGATAAACAAATCACATAAAAAAATTTTATTCGTAATATTTAGAACCTATTCTACCAGAAAACAAAATTGTGCGTGGAATCAAAACTGTTTTCAAAACACACGCATCAATTTCAATCGTATCTTGTATTTACCTTGAAATTTATGTGTAGTTACAATATTTTCTATTCTAAAATCTCACGCAATTGCAATTCTTCTTGCAAAATGGACCGTTGCAAATCACTCGTCGCCCCTAGTTATTTTTTATTTGTTTTGAATTGTATACTAAAAATCACGCACTTGTTGTAGCAAACAAACAAGTTTTGCGTTCTTAATTTTTTTTTCTGCGTAAGGTTTGATATTTATTATAAAGGAATAGAGCTTTGGAATTCAGTTAACTTTAATAATTAAAAAAAACCGAGATGAAATATGTTTCTTGCAACATTGTGTCAAAAAATGAGGGATTAGAGACAATCTTGCGACGAAAATGTAACATAAAATACTTAAAAGTCTGAATTATGAAACATTACTCTAAGATGGATAAAAGAAAATAAAAGGATTAAAACGCATTTCGAGAGTTCCTAAGCTCCGTAAGCCAATTTTAAATATTTTATATGTAAAAGAAAAAATAAGTATTTCTTAAAAAAATTAAAGCAGGTGTTGTATTCATTATTATTTTTATATCATACGTGGAAATAATGTATTTTTGTTTTTGTTTATTATTCATGGAATATGTGATTTTTGTCTTCCATTTGATACGTGGAATCACCTAGTTTTTCGTAAATCTAAATTATAATAAAATATGAATTGATTAATTCAAATCGAGATATCTTATATCAATCCATACGTTTTTTTCAATTCTTACTATTAGTTCATCCTCTCCCTATATATTTTTATTTATATACATATATATCTTGTTCTAATTTTCATTCGTTAATAAAATACTTTTTATTCATCCACTCAAGTTTAAATACATTTTTTTAAACTTGTAGCGATGACACTTGATGTTAATCCGTTTTTTCAGATATTAATTCGTTAATTAAATTTTAAAATTAATACAAAGTAACAAAAATAACAGTTGAAAAGCATATATAAAAAGAAAATTTTTTCGTAGTATCCCGGTAACGCAATTGCAATAGCTTTGGACTTATAATCCAAAGGTCGTGAGTTCGAATCCCACCTGAGATGGCTTAATTTCTGAGAATTTTATTTCTTTTTACAATACCATTTTATTGGAATAATTAAATTTAATTAATGAATAAATAATAACAAACAAAAATAATAGTCCAATCCATATACAGAAAAAAATAGAAAATCGCTTTCTATTCTGCCACTCAATAACGTGATTCTGTCATATGTATGTACATATTTATATTAATTGTAATTATTTAATAAAAAGTAAATTTAAAAGAATTCCTTTGCTGAACTAAGTAGGAATAGATTAAAAAAATCATATTACTTGTTTAGTTAAAACTTCAAAATTTTCCAAAAATAGTGCAGATGTCGTCCTCGTCACTTGATGGTGGTTCGTTGCCATTAACCATGGTGCTGCTTTATGGTGCAACTTCAAAAAACACACATTCACTTAAACCTATTAAAATCATACTTAATAAATCATTCAAAATGAGGGTGAATCTTATAATACTTTTATAAAATTAACGATATACATGTATGTAATAATTCCCTCTAGTATCCTTTTTATTAACTCTTTGTACTAATATTTGAAATAACTTTAACACTTTGGTTTAAAATTAACATTGTAATCTTAATCGTAATCGGCTAGTCTGAAATCCCTGTCCCGCCCATTCTATCCAATCAGAACTAATTACTATTACGTAATCATCCCGCACTTGCACTGCTGGTATAAAAGAAAAAATCTTGTGTAATCGCTCTCTTCTTCGTTCGCTTCTCTATAGTCATGTAGCCGTCTGCTTTGTGTTGTAGTTTTTTGTCTGTGTTGTGTTGTCCATGTTCCTCGTAATTAATATGCCTAGGTGCTTCAAGATATTCAATAAATTGGATTTATTAATCTACCAGACTGCCTCGTCGATCTTTCCATAGAAAAGGCATTAACACACAGGAATCACTCACCACCGGCCACGCCCCTACCTTTGGTTCGCCATTGTTTAAATCAACCACTCGACACGACAAACTATGCGCTGCTAAGGGTTTATCATTATATGTATATGCATCAGGAAAAGATGATATTTAGGTAAAATCTTAGTGAAGATCTATCGCTACTTGCTCAGACTTTCTAAGGGTTAAAATTTTGTTGTAATTTTAAACTGATATTGACTTGATACACTCAAAGCTCAAAAGTTTATCAAATTCATAATATTGTTTGTAAAATATTTATTTTTTTATCATACGCATTAAAAATACTTTCAGACATGCCTAAATTTATTCTGGAATTGTAATGCTTAGAAGAGTTAAGCATGTGAAAGATTAGCATTTCAGTTCAGCAAAGGTTATTGCATATAAAATTTAATCAAGCCTCAAAGATCTCATCTGGTGTCGTGTGAAGGCATGTATAATGTAATGCCCTCTCAAGTGTCCTCCATGTCACTTCACCACTGCTCAAAATTACGAGGCTTGAATGACAGTTCCCTGCAAGAGCTAAGGCATTAAATCGAAATTAAGGGAATTGGTAGACTAAGATTCTGTACATATCTATTAATTTTTATTCGTCTAGTACTTTTAGTTTGTATTCAATATTTAGGCTATTCTTTAAATACCAAAAATATAAATGAATGTAAACGAAACGATTACGAGAAATTCTTAAATGTTATAAAAATCAATGCATTATTTATTGTTCTAGTTCAGCAATCATGGGAAAAAACGAGCAAAAATCCTAATTCGTGATCATTTCTTGCAACTATTTTTTACTCCAAGATCCAGTTCTGTAAGGAACAAAAAGTTTTCTAAAAACCACATGTTTAAAAAGCAATTGTTATGATTTCTGTGCTGTCATCTGAACAAAAAGAAAGAAATAACATCGTACATTCTTCTGTAAAATTCTCAAATTTCTTTTTTAATAAATCATCAATTTTTTGCTTTAATTTGTATCTTATCGAAGATTTCCCTTTCATGTTACATTGACACATAAGCCTACTGCGATCAATCACTGTCATAAGTTTTAGAAAAATAAATTTACCTAAAAGAGATTGCTAAAAACAGTCTGCTTGATAATTTAATAAAGTTAAATTTGTAAAATGACTTGCTGAGTTATAAATATTTCCGATATATTTTGAGCAAATGTATTTCTCCCGTTGCTATTGAGTTTCATTTAAAAAACAATTTTTTTTAAATATTCCTATGTCCTACAATATCAAATACTATTCCCAAACTATTAATGAGTTTCGGAGATGTATTATATTAATTCGAGAGTGTTAAAATGTTAACTTTTATCCATTAGGCCTTAACTACCGCTACAATAAAAACGTTTTAACTAAGCCAATGTCAACATTATGGACTGTTGCCAATCTGCCAAAGCAAAAAAAAATTTACAAAGAAATTGTTTCCAGATTCACAAGTATATATATTTTTTCAATTAACAACAAAATATTATTTGCAGTTTTAAGAAATATTCATGAAATGAATGCAGCTGCTTACATTTTTAAACCATTACACATGCAAGAACAGTTAAATTGGAACGTTTTCAATTTTATCATAATTATTATGTAATTTCATACGTTAGTTTTCTCTCAGAAATTTTATAACTCTGTTGAAATAATAGCTGTCTTATCTGGGGGGGTGTTGTAAGAGAGTCAAAATCTAGTGTATAAGCGTAAGGAACATTTTCGTATGAACGGAAGTTTCATATGAAAAAAGGATACTTCTGTTCTTTAAGAACACAGTTTATTATAACGCAAGTTCTCCTATGAATGTAGAGGTTATCTTCTAAAAAGTCATCTTCGTTATTTGAAAGTGATTTAAAGTTATACAATTAATCCCCAAATATGATAATTAGAATAGTGCAAACTTAAAGAAAATGAAGTTATAGTAATAATGTTACTTCATACTGTAATTACTTTTTCTTATAATCACTATAAAAGAGAATTTTATGATAGTTCTCCAAATTAAATGAAAATATTTCTGTTCTTTTGGAAATTTTTTCAAGATAATTCACGCTGTAAATAAACAAAAATGTGTTTCAAATTCTATTCTTAAAGTAGTTTAATTTCCTACAAAGATTTGTTTCAAGGGACCAAAGAACCATTAAAACCATTTATAATTAATTGTATTTCGTTATATTAATTAGTATGTGTCGAATCCTTTCAAATGAATTATTTTAAATATTAAAAAAAATATTATTCTGAAAACTCGGAATTTCAAAAATTTCTGTTATAATTTGACTTTAATGAACTTTTAATTTTTATAAATAATTCTAACAACAAATACATATATCTGCTGAAATTATTTTATGTCAAAAAGGTACAATATATTCTTGAATTCTGTAGGTATTATGAATAATGTATATAATTCCATTATAATTCTTAATATTTATCTTTGCACAATAATATTTTTTTACACTCCTATTATAATAAAGATCTAGCAAAAAATATTGCTTAATCGGCAATATTAGACAAAACAACTCTAGCTATTTGTTTTACTAAAAGCTCCGCTTATAAGCTGAATATAAAATTACAATTATTGTTTCATACAAACTTCTTGGGATAAATTGAATTATAAATAAATTTTAATTTTAAATAAAACTAAAAAACACGCTTTTATAGCGCGTGTGTGTGAATCGAACTAAAAAGTAAAAAAAAAAATTCTTAATGTAGGAATAAAATGATAAACGTAAACGAGAAAATTAATGTCGTTGGGGTAAAAGCGTGGAGTGCTCTATATTAATTGTTATAATTTCTTACTAGTTCTATTCCGAAGTGCTGAGTTAGTGTAAAAATGTAGAGTAAAGCCCCCCACGCTTTTACCCCAATGACATTAATATATATATTCTCGTTAATCATTTTATTCTGTATTAAGAATTTTTTTTTTACTTTTTAGTTCGATTCACACTATAAAATCGTGTTTTTTAGTTTTTTTTTAAACTATAATTTATTTTTCATTTTTTAGTTCGATCTACAATAAAAGCGCTGGCGTAGCTAGATCTGAGGGGGCCCTGTATCAAGATTCTTTCGAAGCCTTTTGTTAGACATGGGAGCCTTGTGAGTGGGACTGTAGTTGCACATGTTGGGGCCCCTGTAGCTTGGGGGCCCCTTATCATTGATACCGCGGAAATAAAATAAAATAAAGCCTGTTTTTTCTTAGTTTTTAAAACTATCATTTATTCTTTGTTGAAATAATCCTTCAGTTTGATTTTTGGAGCCGGAATTACGTGGCTGCTGGAATTAGTCTTGCTCTTCAATGGATATTAATTAACGGGACTGAAAGGTATTTATTCCCTCCGCTTATGAGGGCCCGGATGAGTCCCATATCATTATATATTTCAAAAATTCCCTCTCTATAGAAATAGGTCTAACTAATAAAAGTGTGTTGAGAAGAAATATTAAATATCAGTCGTATTATATCACCTTTTAAACGTATTGCGGTAATGCTTATTTGCATCATCACTTCTAAAAACGTATTGCTTTATAAAAATAAAAAAATATTTAGCAGTTAGAACATAATTTTTTTCTTTGACATGCACGAGTCTTTTTTTCCCCGCCCTACCCTTTCTCACATGAAGAACACTTTTTTTTTGTTTTATTTGTATTAATCACAAAATTATTTGCGGATTCCATTACATACAAGTGAAACTTATAAAAGCGTGTTAAAAAACAAAAAATAAAATTCTTGATTGCTAAATTATTTAAAAAATTTAATAATTAAATTTAAAGTTAAAAATTAATAGTAAACTATAAATGCTTAATATAAATTGTAAACTAATTGAACTGCCCCTGTATTCCAACTGACCAAGAACCAACCCATCTCGCTTATAATTTCTTATATATATAACTGTACATTTATTTGTTTATCGGAATAAGCAGTAACACCTACAATGCAATGAATCTCTCTTCTGCTGATTCTAGAATTATAGATCTTTCACGTACTTATACTTTTTCACTTTATCCGCTACTCTATAAATCACCATATAAAGGCTATATTAAAAGATCAATTACTTTTAATTAATCTTAAACATGTTAATACCCACTTCAGTATGACCGCCATTAAAATGCTTTTAAACATGTAGTCTGTGAAAGTTGTAATTAATATCTAGGCTTCATCATTAAAGGTATTCATGCCATATCCAGTGAATAGATTTTTATTTAAAATTATTTTTGCGTATAATTTTATGATTAAACATGATTAGAATTCAAAATGTTTCTTTATGAAAAGAAAAATCTTAATATAAACTGCTGTAGTTTTGACATATCTACGCTTATCATGCTGTGTTCTTAACAGAATTAAAAACTTTCTATAAAAATAGTTTTTTTCTTTATTTTGAATATATTTATTAAGTTAAAAATCTATTTAGTTTAAAGTGTAGAAGACTGAGAACATTAAATTCGGAATCCGACTTACCGAACCCGTATTTAACGAATCTCATGTGATTTAACGAATTTTCCCTCCTTTCGATCAATGGCAAAAATTCCTATTTAACGCATACTAAAAGCCGAGTTATCAAATTGCTTCAGCAACCAAAAAAAAAAGAAGGTTTTTTTTATTTGTTTAGATTAAAAAAAGACTTGGATTTCTTTTCAAATGATACATTTTTTTTGTTCGGAACAGAGAAAGATTTTTCTGATCCGTACCAAATTACAGTAGGAAAGGGTGCAGCCCATTATTAGGCTTTGCAGGTGCACATGAGTTATGAGTAACCTCAGTGGCGTAACGGAAAATATTAGGACCCTCTCCCCCCTGCAAAGTCAGATTTTGGGCCCCAACCGGGATCTCTGAAAGAAATGCAACTTGGCGTCAGTCAATCTTTGCACCCCTATTATCTTGTCCCCCCCTTGCGATGGGGAAGTGTACGTTACGTCACTGAGTAACCTATAGCGTGAGTTTTGAATAGGAATAAATGCTAAATAAAAAGTGTGTAACTTCTATTAATATTATTACATAAATTTCCAAAAAGTAAAAAAGTGCAAAAAATTTGATATTTTTTTTTTTTTTTTTGCTTTTGATATTACAATTACCCCTGAATTAACGCATAGAATGTTCGGTCCCGGGGAATTCGTTAAATCGGGATCTGATTGTACATTGCACATAGAAGAAAAACAAATACTAGATTGGGATTTATATATAAGCAGGAAAGAGAGATAAAAGTTTGCAAAACAGAATATGATATAACATGTGTAGGAGATGCTTTTTATATTCGAAAAGAGTGCACTGAGTTTGAGCCTTATTCTTTGTTTGGAGAAGACAGCCTTGAGAAAAAAAAACTTTTTTCTCAAGTCTATATTTTTTCTAGGGAACACTTTCTATTGTTCAAAGAAACCCTTTATGAACTGGCGGGGGTGCAAAACCGAAACTTCGAAATCCAAACGAAAATTCTCGAGATTTCGAAGAAGATATTTTTTTGCGCTCCATGACGAAAACTGCGAAATCACCTGCCCGGGGAGTGTCGCCACCGGTTGCTCTAGTCACGTGCATCATTTCTTCGCGCTCACCTCTCTTCACTTCCCCCGACCCCCCATCCGTAGCAGCAGCATCTCCGAGTGGCTGATTCGCTCACTTCATTTCTTCACCAAACGATTTAACGCGCAGGAGAAAATTCTAACTTCTTTGGTCAGAATTGTCATGTTCGCGAAAGTGTGAAAACGAGCAATACAGACGAGATTTTTAATTTTCGAATGTTTTTGTGTTATAGATCATGTTCTCTTTCCGATACAGAGTCGGTTAGAAGGAAAATTTAAATAAAAATTCGAATCTAAGTGAAGATTTTTCGATCGTCTGCTCGAATAAAAATTAAGAAGTAAAAAAGAACGGTTTAGACGTTCTGATGATTGTCACGGACCATTGAACCTACCATCATCTGATTCGTTCGGAAAGGTAAGTTCATTGTCTTTAATTATCTGTCGGGACTGTTTTTTTTTAAGAATAAATAGAATGTTTTGTTGTGTTTGTTAGGTTTATTAAAACACCGGTTAAGATGTTGGACTGTAGGTTGGGGGAATGGGTAACTGTACTGTTTATCATGTCCCATGCTGAGAAAAAGATTGAGGTTACAAGCCCAGTCTTTGAGAAGAACTGGTGCACAAATTTCAAGGGCACATTTTGTCAGTTTGAAGTATTTTGTTTCCTTTTTCGTTTAAATGTTTGTAATAGCATGAAGATGTAATAAGGTCACAATTGAAAAGTTATGATAGAAATGTTTAGGATTTTGAAAATTTATTATTTGTATAAAATTGCGAAGGGTTCAAACCCAGAAAAAAAGCATGATTTCTTTAAAAGAATTTTTGTGTTTTCAAAAAAGGGTGATAATATGAACGAATATTCTGAATTTAATTCATCGCGAAAGTAATAGTTGTGAAAAATTATTCATTAAGTGCTTCCTGTTTTTGCTACATTAATCATTTTTAAATTCTAATAATGAATTGGGAAGTTGAATTATTTACTTAGGTGCATCGGAAACATTTTAAAGAACACAAAATGCTTTTTTTTTTCGTGTTGTTAAAACTATAACGTTGACTTTAAAAAACAACATTGTCAGAACTTTTAAAAATTTTAATTTTATTTTTTCGAGTTTTTCAATTAATAAATAATTTTAAATAGTTTCTATTAAAATTCTGTTCCGAAAAGATTTCTTAAATTTAAATTTTTAAGTATTAAAATGCGTTGAATTTATATATAATAACTAGCATAAGTATTATTTTCATTATTGTTCTAAATTGTTATTATTTTTACTCGAAAAATATTTCCAAATTATTAAAAAGTTTCGACTAACTATTGTTTTTTTAATAGACGCTCAACTCTCTTTAGTCCTCTCTCAACTCTCTTTAAATAATCGTCTATATCTGAATCATTCTATTTCAATTAAATATTTCGCATATTAAAAGCTAAATTTAAAAAAAATGAATTTATTAAACTTAAAAAACATAATATAATAATTTAAATTGTGATGTTTTACTTTAATTTGGGTATTCTATAGAGTATTTTGAGATGTATAATTTATTGCCTGTATTTTTTTTTTTTTTTTTTTTTTTTTTTTTTTTGCAAAAGCAAGCGTTTTTTTTTTTCCATACTTTCTACTTAATGTCAATCCTTACGATTTACATTAAATTTGCGATAATTTTTCATTGAAATATAGAGTTATATAGAATTCTGCTTTTTGCATGTCTTACATTTGTTCTGTCAGCATTAAATATTTGAAATAGTCATTAGCATATGTTTTAACAAGCAAAAAATTTAGGATTTTCTTTTTTATAAAAATATTAAATTTTTTTATGTGAAATTGTATATGGTATACATTTAAAATCTTCTCCTGTTTTATTTCGTAACCCTTTATCTGCAGCATTATGATTTACCGCAGTTTTTTTCATACAATTTTTTTTTTGGATCACTACATTGAAAAATTAAGGATATACATAAACAAATTACTCAAATTTGAGAATTTTAATCCGTTACAGCTAATTAATTAATTAAAGATATTCCACTGTAAAGTTAATTATATACAATGTTCACTTAAAATAAAATGTTAAATCGTTATCTAAGGTCCTCATTAACATACAAAAAAATAAGACACTTAAATTTTGACATTAACTATTTTTTCGGGACAAAAATGATAATCTTAGCAATCCGCTGAAAACGCAATTTCGGCTATAAAACTATTCGCCTTCCCCGTTAAAATACTCATCATAGAACCCGTGGGGCCATATGTCTTGGAAGAGTGGATTTCAATAAATATTCCTGCTAAGTATTGTCAGAATATTCGTAAAATTGGTTATTCTATGTTACTTTAAAGTGAGTGGTACTTATAAATACCATCGGTAGAGATAAAGGGTTAAACTATATAAACAATAGATTACAAAATAGAGATTTGTTTCGCATTTTTTTTAAAACAAGAAAATCACTCCTACTAAAAACATTGGACTTGAAAACTGTAATCCTTAAAGTTTTCCTAAAAATATTCACCTTTATGAATTTCTTTTTGCATAAGATTATTTTTATTGATCAAATAACCTTTCTATATTTGGATTTTCAAATATCAACATCAACATGCATGAGTTAAATCAATAAATCAGGAACTATTCAATAAAATAGGAAAATTCAATAAAACACCTAAAATTGTTGTCTTATTGATCTGAAGTGGTTTTTAAACCTATATTTGAAGTGTGTAATATATAATATTGTAAGTCATCTTTTTACCATTTTGAAAAATCAATAGAACGGAAAGAATCCTGGAAATTTTCGATTAAAATTTGCTGGTGGTCGGTGTTATCGATATGCAGATTAAATGCATAAATTAATGGGTCTCGGAATTCGTCATCTCTGAACTCGGATTTTCAACAATACGTTTATTAGGTAGGACATAAAGTTTCTGACATGGAATAAAAAGAAAATTGGTAAAATATTAAAAGAATTTCTTCTCATAGGATACGTGTTGGGTTTCTGAAGCGGGAATTTGTTTTGGTTTTTTATTGACATCGTGCTTTGAAGCTCTAAGAGAGCAATTGGTAGATGGAACTCGAAAATTTGAACCTCGAGAGCAAAAGACGAGGACGACACCCTGAGCATTTATCTAAAATGTCGAAGATGAAATAATAAAAACAGGGCATCATTTTCTTGTTATTTAACTGAAGAACTGGAAGATTTCTGGTTGATAGAATCTTTGAAGCACTATTCTGTAGTTATTTTTGTGAAATCGGGAAAACGTAGTTCATTCAACTCTGCTTTAAAAATATTTAGATGACTTTTTTTTTATTTTAACTTAAATTGGAAGGGCAAGTTGTTTTCCTTGATCAAATTCTCTTTGTTCACTTAAGAACTAGAAGTACAATTGAGATCCATAACTTACGGTTTGGGAAGAATTTCCTGTGAAATATTTTGTGATTTGGATACGTCTTTTGAATGCCTTACAGATTTATTTTTCCCTTTTAAAAATGGAAGTTAGAAAATGCTACTTTTTGTTTGGTATAACTTAAGGCAAATATTTATGAAATTTTCTCTTAGGGAGGCTTTAATCTAAAAAAAAATTTATATTCCTATTCCCCTCCAGAATTTTTCACGTATATCCTTTTTCACTGGCCGTGCAAATAAAGGTACGTGTGCCGCATTTCAAAAATTTTACACGTAAATAGTTAATTTACAGTAATAGTTAAGAAATTATTACATGCATCGAGAAGTTTTTGATTTCAGCTTGAATATCGATGCATTTTTTTTTTTTTTTTGTTTTTTCAAAAATTTTGTTCTTGATATTATAAAGTAAATCAATGACTTTTCATGTGAAAATTAATATTCTGTAAAAACTTTTTCAGAAATGTAAGGGACAGAAATATATTCATTTTAAAAACTTCTTTTAAAGTTTTCTTTAACCATAAATTTGCATTTTTTTATTTTTTTTATTAGAAAATGCCTCGAAATATTTTGCGTATTGAAGCGGTTGGGTGACATAATTCATTTTCTACACTCGTCACATTTTTATGACATGTTTGTTCAGAGGAGATTTAACACATATTAGTTAATAAAGGATTTTTAAAATCGTTTATATATCTCCCGTATATACTTATCGTTTGACATAACACATCCTAATTTTTATGAAAATGGTATTTTCGTACGCTGTATAAGCATCTGGTATATTTCTTATGTGATTTAAACGAGGCCGAATAAAACTTTCTTAGACTTTGCATTTAAAATCATAATGCAAAGACATTGATCCTTTTGTATATAATTGTTGCAAATTTACAATACATTTTTTTTAATCTTTGAAACTGTCTAAAGCTCGTACAAACTTATATATTTACATTTTACAAAATGTTTGGTTTTTTCGTTATAAAAAAACTGTATTGGATCCTGCCTCTTTGTAATAAAAGAACCCCATTATTTTGTGCATAAGCACTTGTAAAACTTCTTCCATAATGTAAGAATTGCACATATTTCACCACTCTCACGTAATTAATTTAATAACATTGCATATTAGTATATGCAAATTTATTTTACATACAAAATATATATTGGATCCTGCCTCTTTTGTAATAAAAGAATCATCTATCTATCTTATAATATATATATATAATTAATTTAATAACATTGCATATTAGTATATGCAAATATTTTTAGCATATATATATATATATATATATATATATACCTGATTTAAATGTGTTTGCTTTAAAATTTAAAAATTGGTTTCGGTTATTTGAAGGAACTGCTCTCACATTTTGTCAATAAGTTTTCATTTTTCAGTATTCTATAACATTTTTCAAATCCTTATACATATTTGGATGATGTTTTCAGAATTTTAAATTAGAGTTTTGAAAAATAAAATAATTTTTAATGAATTTTTAGTGACATATGTTATAATTTACTTATTTAAAAGTACATTAATTAACATAGAGAGAGAATTTTACATTGTGTGGTACAGATCCAGACCGTCGTGCAGCACGGGTTGATACACGTGAAGTAAATCGTAGCTTATGTTGACATCGTGCGGAAATAGACTGCCAACTCATTTGTCAAACTCGTCATCCGATTATGGTTCATATTTATAACGTAATAGACTGATTCAAAAAAACTTTTGAATGGGAGAGGAATTGAGAACTGGAATCTCATAATAATTCTAATTGAAAGTTTTTCCAGTGCAATTAAATTAGCTTTATCTTTTGTAATAGTAAATCTAAAAACTATTCAGTGGAATTTATTTATCGAACTGATATATTCTTTTCTTTACAATACTCAGTTAAGATTTAATTATTTGAATCATACACACTGTATTGAATATTTTATCGTGTGTGATATGTTTTGAACAATTTTCATCAGTCTTTCTCATTCCTTGACCAAACTTTTTATTGCTGCTAATTTATTTTTTTTTTTTGTAAAATTTCACATTTGTTTTGAAAAAACAAAAAGAATAGAAACGAGTAGTTTCCATTTTGATAGCTTTGATCATAGTTAAATTGCATGGAAAAAAGATATTTTGAAATACATTTAATTCAAATCTACGTTCAAAGTATGCCATAATCATACTTTTATTTAAAAAATTTTATAAATTATTGAAATAAATCTTATTTTTAATTACTTCCATCCCGACGTAGCTATACACTTAAAAAAGTGCAGGAAACATGTTAACATCGCAATAACCTAAATAACGTAGATCTTTATACATACACAAAATGTAGTAACCAACAAACGTCTTCTCATTATACAAAGTGTCCCTTACTTCATGTAATGGGCAAGATAATGACCAACTTAGACCAATCTTAGAGTATTACTGCTACATATAAAGGCATTGTATTACGAAACATTGAGCCTGATGCTTGAGTTAAGATATTTATGGGAAATCTTTGTATTCGAGATAAATATTTAGAATCGAAGTTGAGTTACACACACACAGCCTTTGGCTATACAACCGAAAGACTATTTTCTCATTTTGTCTAGTTCTAGAACATTTTACTGCATACCTCAATTGCAAATCTTAAGGGCATGCAAGGGTAATTACTAGTTAAAAATTTTGTTTTGTGTTTACTTTACTTAGAATTATAAACTTGTTTAGTCTGAATAATTTTAGTTCGTAAGAGCTGCATTTGTTTATATATTACTTCATATAGCGCTATTCTATTGCATATATTCTAAATTACATTTAAAAAGTGGTATTCAAAGTAGTCTTAAAAAATAAAAATAGAAATTAGAAATAATTTTTTGTAATACAAAATTAGGGTAACCGACTACTTGCGACAACGTTTTTTTTTTTTTTTTTTAAATGGACATATAGAGATTTTTTTGTGTTTTTAGATTTATTTAGTACATTTTAAGAGAAAAAAAAAGGCTAAAATTAAGAAGAGAAAAATAAATAATTGCTACTAAAATAGAAAAAATGGGTAAAAATTACATAAACGGGGCCCGCTCTGTACAAATAGTAAATGAACAAATTCTCAATTTTCCAATTTTGATGTATTACTTTGCTATTTCTTTTTAAAATGACCTTGAGGATAAGAGATATTTTAATTTTTACAAAAAATAGAGAACTTTATCTTAGCTATTAGATGAAATTGCTTAAAAAAACAGTGATTATATCCACATAAAGAACTGTAAATTTCGTAATAAAACAGTAATTGCTAAATCTGGAGGTTGAAACACTTCTACTGTTAAACAGAACATGCACACAAAATTTCAGAAAATTATTTTAAAAACTTTTTGAGCAATCGCTGTCCCCGTTTGAACTTTTCGAAAGAAAAAAAACACATTTCGAATGAAAAACATTTTAAAGTTTATGGCATCTGCTATATTACTAAAACACTTGTAGTTTTTGTTCTAGAGAATGGAAAATAAAAAACTTGGTATTTTTATAAAGCTAATAAGATGGCCTATAAAATAAAATTATAAAAAAAATTGTCAATTTTTTTAAAAAAATGGTGATTTTAAGGTAGGCGGATACTTTAATTATTATTTTCTTCTCTAAAGTACAGGTCGGAATATTTCTAACCAACTAGAGTTATTTAACTATTGATACATACATAACTGTTTCTGTAGAATCTAAGGAATCTATATTACTAGTTTTTCTAACATTCCAACTACGACTTTTTTAGTTTAGAAAAAAAAAGTAAGTTAATATACTGATATCGAATAGTTATGCGGCCTTTGGTGTAAAATATTTCCGCCGAGAAAGATGATTATGTCCCTGAAGAATTTTCTGGGTCAGTCTCTTTGAAAAATGCCATATGCTAGAGCATAAATCTTTTTAGGAAAAGCAGAGAAAGAAAGCTCCCCTATCGCTGCCTCATTTAAAGGATTATTAATTCTGTTCCATACGAGAAAAAGAATATATCTTATTGAGTTTCAATGCCTGAAAAAGTCATGTTTTATTGTTTTCAAGTCTTTTATGGTCATATAGCGCATAAATTCTATTATGAAATATGTCTTTGGGAGAGAAATAGTTGAAATATTATGTTGGAAAAGTTGCAATATTTTTAGAGAGCATTATATATCATTTTTTCGTGGAAGACATTATGTCATATTTGCTGTGGATTGTTTGAATTACTTTAATTATGCTTTAAGATTAATATTTATTTACAAACAAAACGGGAGATATTTTTTTTTAGAAAAATAACCTAGAGCTTAAACTATAAATGCACTTAAATTTTACGAAACATTTTTCTACTGATCGTTGTATTCTTAAAAACATTCTATTGAAAGTCTACATTTTCTTTGGTATATTTGGCAATAAACTGAAAAAGACGCATGTTATACTTTAAAAAATCGATTGAAACAGCTCTGAGTAATATATTAAACTAGCTGAAACACATCACGTGGAGGATTTGATTTCAGAATAAAATATTAGTCACGGAGGTCCATGGAGTATGTTCAATTTTTCTATCATGCAAAGATTTTATATAGAATCTTTGTATGATAGAAAAAATTTGATGCCCAATTAAATGTTAAAAAATTTTAATAATTTTATTGCATGAATTAAACGTAAAAGAACTATCGTTTTATAATTCAGTGATGTACATTTTAAAATTTAATTTTAAAAAGTTAATTCTCTAGCCTGCATTTTGATCACTTTGTAAATTGGAATGCATTTTCATGTTAGTGTATTCAAACTACAATGTGATTTGTGTTATTACATTATCTAAGAACTAAAAAAAGCTTTTAATACATAACTATTCTTTATTTTGAAACCTTTTTGCTTTTATTAATATCAAAAATTCATTGTATTATATTTTTACTACACTATGCATTAAATTTAAAGTAAATAATAATTAAAATACATATCATTCAAAAAAATACTTATTCGAACATACTTTGAAGCTGTCTTCAAATGCAAAATATTTCATTCTTTATATTCATCAAATTTTGTTTATCTAAGCTAAAATGAATCTCTTTTCTATTACTATTCTCACTGGCTTTTAACATAATCAAACAAAGAAAAAATTATTTCGTGCACGAAAAAACAGGAAACAAAAATTTCTCAGGACCTGTATTGCGTCCAAATTAAACACTCTGGGGTGTTTATTAAAAATGCAGAGTACAAAAGGGCATAATTATAGCGTTATGTAAGGTATATTTTTTCTTTATGAAAGCTTTGGTGCTTTTTCGGTTGTTCTATGTTATAACTTCATAAAATATAAAAGAAAAATAATCATTAAAATTGTAAACATCTTTAATGTATGAATAATTCTTTAATAATACATGATAAACATTATAGATACCGTTTTCCTTGTACAAAGTTTGAATAAGTGCCGTAACAGGGCGGACATAGTCACTAACTCGAGACCGTCAAGTCGAGAGTTCGAATCCTGGTGCCTGAAGACTCCCGCTGTTTATAAGGGAGGACGTAGGTTAAATTTGTCATGAAGCTCTAAGTCCTTTCGTTTGTGTGATGGATAAGTTTGGAGAATGAGGTGCATGCTGGATTGTCGTCTTTATCACTTCACAGAGGTTCAGAGTTACGAGAGATGCATAGCCTATAAACCTTGCATTGTTTTAGAGTGTCATAATAATAAAAGTCAAATCTAAAAAGGTTTGAAAAAGTTCTTTTTTTATTTTATACAAGCTGAAACTCTTTGACTTAACGCGGAAATTATTATTATTATTTTTTTAGTAAACCTTCTTCATTTGATTAAAATACACTCAGGAACATTGAAAATAGCGACCCAAGAAGAAAGCATCGTATTGAAATGAAATTTAACACACATAATGACACAGATGAGAGATTCACTTGATCTCAAAAACAAGACAATTAAACGAATACAGGGTGTGCAACGACACAAATACTGGGCAACTTCAATAGCGCGTTGGACCACCTCCAGCTGCAATACATGCCGCCACACGGTCCGGCATTGAGTTGATTAGACACCTTATGTTGTCCTGAGGCAGATGGGCCACAAACCTTGAACAGCTCTAAATCATGTACAGAGTGACACGATGGCATCTGCCGTTTTAGCTGATCCCACACGTGCACTACAGGGGGCAAATCGGGGGAGCAGGTCGGCCATGGAAGAGTCTGAAAATGACGTAGGAAGTCTTGAGCAACTCTTGCTGTATGCGGACGAGCATTATCTTGCTGGAAAATTGTCCCTGGGAGACCATTTAGGAAAGGTCCTACATGGGGTCGAAGACTATCATCAACGTAACATTGGCCCGTGAAGATACCACGCATCACAATTAAAGTGGACCCGCTATCATAGGCTATGGCCCCCCAGACCATTACACCAGCTGTGCGGGCAGTGTGACGTAGAACAGTGTGGGGGGAATTGTATCGCTCACCAGGGCGCCTCCACACCCTTACACGGTTATCATCTCTCCCCAAAACAAACCGGGATTCATCACTAAACACAACCTTTTGCCAATCTGTGACATTCCACATTGATCTGACTTGGAACCACTGTAGTCGCAGTAGCCGATGTTCCGGTGTTAAAGGGAGTGCACGGAAAGGGCGCTTGGATTTAAGATTTGCTTCTGCAAGGTGTCTGGAAATTGTTTGTGGAACAATTGCTACGCCTACGTCTGCTCGTATCGTTGAACGAGTCACTGTGGGGTCAACAAGTGCTTGCCACACGATCCTTCGATCCTCTCTCCTCATGGTCTTCTTGGTCGCTCCAGATCCGGTTTTCCGCGCGTGGGTACCTTCTCGAGTCCACTGCTCCCAACAATTTCTAACGGTACACTCCGAACGATCCACCTGGCCAGCTACACGGTGCGTCGACCAGCCTGCAGTTTTCATCCCGATGATCAGGCCTCTTACAAATTCGCTTAACTGTGAGAAATGTCTTCTAGCACGTTTACCTGGCATGCTTCGCTTATCAAAGTCTTCCTACAATCGGCGGGTAATCGTCACGTTTATGAATCTTCGAATTTGCGCTGGTTTATGTACCACCCTCTTCCTGATTGTAGCGCCACCTCGGCGTGTATGAGCATGCGTATTGGCACAAAACTTGGATTATTGCATATCACATTACGCTGTACTTATTTGCAAAGTTTCGCGATTGCACTTAGCTTCCTTCTTGGGTCGCTATTTTCAATGTTCCTGAGTGTATATATCTCAAAATTTATAATGCTTTTAAAAAATTTACTTTTTTAAAAATCAAAATAAAATTAATCAATAAAAAGATTTAAGCAATAAAAACATAATATTCGAATTGTTCATGTTTGTGTGGTACGAAAGAATTAATAAAAAAAAAATTTCAAAGTAATATATTAAAAGACCTTTTGCTCAAAAACATGCCGAGGTGGACGTTACACTGAGAAGAAATATCTTGAATTTTTTATTTTTTTCGTTAAAATAGTGGTTTAATGATTTCTTAAATGACACAATGTGATTCAATAGACAAAAAATCGGTAAAAAAATTTAATCTAATTTTTTTTAACCGAAATTATTCTTCGTATATTTTTCTATAATCTCACAAAACTATGAAAGTTCTAAGTTTAAAAAATCCCGAGTTTTTATAACTTCTTGTTCAATTTTTTTCACATTCTGATGGCAAATAAAACTTTAAACTGATTTATCTCAAAGAAAAAATAACATATATTCATTTAAAATGTTTAGGAATTTTTCCTATTGTGCCAAAAGCTTTGATATTTTTTCTAATTAGTTCTAGTAATACATGTGACAAAAGTTGGTACGCATTTTGGCAACAAAGCGCAATACTTATTTCATAATATAACTTATTTTAGAATTTACGCATTTCTAAGGAATTTTCAATAAGCATTTATTAAGAAAAGCCTTTTACAAATATTAGTCATATTATTCCAAAATTCATACCAACTTTAGTTGTGCATAGTATGACATACATGTAAGTTAAATTTCATTTATGTGTGTCAATTATCAAAGGGGAGAAGTAGCATTTTAAAATCACTTCAAAAATTAAAAAAAAATTCCTTAAAAAAAGGAAGCACTTGCCTTTTGGCCGTATTTTGAGCATAAATATATACTTGAGCATAAATATACTTACTTTATATATACTTAGAATTATAATCAATCGGAAAAAAAATCAAGGGCTTTGGGGGGGAGTCTGGACCCCCCAGGATCCCCCCTTGTGTGCGCCACTGCATAGAGATAATAAATCAATCTACAGAGTGAAAAATATTTAATTTTTATGTCAATATTATACACACAGTAATTTAAAAAGAATTTCGACAAAAATAAATAATTATTATAATATTTTGAAAATATAGCTTACTATTGAAAAAAACAGATATAACCGATAGCTGGTGAGCAAACTCCTGCTCACACATTCATTTTTTGGTACTTTTTTGTTCGCCGGGGCAAGAGATAAAGTCGCCAAAAATGATACAACTAACGCCAAATGGAATATTCCCGCTGGAAACCTTTTACTACATTTACAAAACAAGTCGTGGTCTTTTCTTATCATTAACATCTTTTTCATAATGTATCAAAAATAGATGAAAAACCAATGAGAACTATTATTTATGAATATTTTTATGTGTATATTCTGTGTTGTCTCCAATAACGCCAACTTGGAGAGATTTGCGCCGGCGAAACGGAAAGCTACCCATTTTTCTTTTAGATTTTAAAATTTTAAAAAATTATCGTTCTATTTTGAAAAATTAAATAATTTCTCTTACTTAAAGGATAAATATAAATTTAACACACCCTTACACAACTTAATTATGAAATCAAAGCAACAACAAATCCAAAAACACGAATGAAATATACTACATGGAGAGCCAGACTAAGAACCAAGTACGCAAAGCTCCCTTAATAAATTATTTTTCTTAGTAAAAATAATTTTTTATTTTCTCATAAATTGTAAAGGAAAATTTATTTACTTCCATTACGAGATGACAGCCTTGTTCACTTGACTGTTTTATCGATTTTTCTCAAACACTTACGGATTGTGGAGGAAAATTTTTAATTTGTTATTTCCTACCCCATTTTCAGACACTTCATTTATTTTGTTCCATTATTGTCACTGTCCGAAGTTCTGAAAGCGAGTTCGCTGCGATATAATTATAACTTAATTTATGCAATTTATGTAAAACATTGTGAATAAAACCGCACCGAGTCGTGCATGGGAAACTGAACACTTGTTTCAAATTTTCAAATGGGTCTTTTGTGTTACGAAATTAATTTTAATTGTAGAAGAAAGATTTGACGTGGAATGCACTTTAGAAGTTAATAACTTATTACCAGTGAATTAAAGTAGATTAAAAAGTTTTTAGTAAAATGTGGTTGGAATATTGCAGGAGTAATTTAAAAAAAGCACTTTCTATTCAATAATGTAATCATATTACAAAAGAAAAAAGCTGGCATTGATCAGGAAATTAATTTCAAAGAATATATCTAACAGCGTCGAGAAGAATTATATATGTTCGTAAAATTTATTAAGTTTTTAATCTATTTTACTTGGTTTTAGAGGGTTATTCGTAAACTCCTCCAAGGTTTCGGAGTGATGTAATAAAAGAAACTAAGATGGATACAACAAAGAACATATGAAATAATACAGAAAAATTTTAAGTAAAATTTTTAATAAAAGCACTTTACTAATTTCTGTGAATTCGTTGTAAATATTTGTAATTCTTCTTAACCTCATTTTTTTAAATTCCCTTGTAATGTGTGATTAATACTTACTTCTGTAAGCCCCGTGTGATACTTTGTGGTGCACGGGGATTTTATAACTGTTTTCAATAAAAAAAATGTCACCAATGTAGTGGTTAGAACCTATGACTAATGCAACCTACTGATCTGTCGTGGCACCATCTACCCACAAGAAGAGCAACCTAAAAGTCGTCAGACTCACTTCACGCAGCAAACAAAGTCATCAGACTCACTTGCCGCTACAGCAACCACTCACTCGCTCGCCATAACAACAAATATCTCGTTCTCTATCCACCGACTCACTGGTGGGGAAGTATTTTACCGGTATCTGCATAAGCCAGTAACAGCCTGCGGACATGAGTGATCACTTTTGTGTAGTGGTCATGTTTCTGGACTTCGGATTCATTGGTCGCAGGTTCTAACCATTACATAGACCAGTTCCTGCCTCACTGTAGTCAACATGGTACTATCAACGTTATTCACAGCTTGTGTTATTCTATCACGCAGTTCTTCAACATAACGCGGCTAAGGGGTACGAACACTTGGATTTTATGTAAAAGTCTAAGTTTTCGGATAACACGGATAACACAAGGAAAGGATAACATACACATTCTTTTAATAACATTGATAGTACCATGTGGAATGGAGTGTGACCGGAATGAAAAACTGAAATAAAATTTGCTATTACATATTAGTACAGACTAGTTATGTGTATTAATACAAGAATTGATTCTGGATATCAATTAAAAGTGACAAACACTCATTCCAATAAAGAATTTGTACATTTGATGTAAATATAAAAGTTTGGCACCTAACAATTCCACTAAGAAGTTTTTAAATTCTGAATAAGCAAGTTGTGTTTACGCAGGATATCGTCTGCTCGATATCTCTTGAGATTTCCGTGATGCAGTTCTTCTCAAAGTTTCAATATTCGCGACCCAATATACAATCATAATTTTCATTGCGCCCCCTCATACAATAACAATGTATTGCATTCAATAATAGTATATATCTCGACGCTAAACTACGAAACGACCGTAACCTCTTAAGTACCACCGGCGTATATAAACGTCTCTCTCAGTCAAAGTGTTAATTTCCCTGGACGTATATATACGTCTTTCCGAAGTACGATCTTTTCTCTGCACTGATATCCATAAAATCATTCCGAAGGCTTTGGAATGCAATAAAAGGACCTTGACAATGTTTGCGAAGAATTTATTTATTTCAAATTATTTGCTTCTTTATTCCTTTCTCTCCCAATACATTGCATACGCGCGTATACGTAGAAAATGGTTAGCATTGGAAAGCGAATAGCATAACTTTTAATCGACAGTTAAGGGATTGGTTATAAACCATACAAATTAAAAGATAAGTGTTAATTTTTGTATATAATTTTATATATGACACTCCCATGGGGTTAGTGGTAATTATTAAACTGGTTCTTAACTTAGTATTGTTAAATTAATTATGAAATACTTTATGTAGCACTGATACTTTTATAAGTGTAATATATCAGTGTAAATGTGTATTTAACTTTTTACTATGTCAGAATATATCTCGTTTGTTACATTCAGTAAATTAATAATTTTTTTTAATCTCTGGTTTTTGACTTTTCACTATGCTCGCGCCCCCCTCGTAGAGTTGTCACGCCCCTCAAGGGGGACACCCCACAGTTTGAGAAACGTTGCCGCAATGCAAAGTGCAACTGGATCCTTCAAGTTAAAATGTGTTTTTGAAATTGGGTATCGTTTGATTTTATTGACCCCTTCCGTGCTCATTTTATTTCGGAATTATGGATAAATAAAAAAACGTCAATTTTTTTTTATGCTTAACTAAAAAAGTAAGCAAAATCATTCGAAACAGTAAAAAGCCTGTATGAAATAATTCAAGAAAAACCGATTGAGCAGCGTAAATTTTCAAAGTGCCCGAGCTACACTCGGGATGAGCCAGGGTAGTACGTTTCGCCTGCACGAGCTGAGCTTGGGAAAAGCCGGGAAGGGGTTTAACATTCACATAAACAACACGCTAAGATGGCAGTTAAAAGTAAACGATTCAAATGTTTATGTGTGTTTAATGGTACTAAAACTTGTCAACATAAAACAATATTTTTTTTGTAAAAAATTAGTGTTGGAAGAAAACTGCAACACGCTTTTCGTCCTAAGCATATAACGTTCATTTTCAATGGTGACCTTCAGAATTTGTGTCTTGAGATTCTTTCCATGTACGCTTGAATGTTTCCATACGGAACTACATTACGTGGTTGAATTGCATAAAAACGTGTGAAGTAGCATAAATATGTATAAATAATAAACAACATTAAATGATAAAGCATTTATTATCATATGAATCTCAAAGCTCCAGTAAATACTAAGTAAAGGAAGGTCAACAGAATGTAAATTTTCTTTGTTATGGCTTTGAATGCAAATATTGTTTCGCTCGAAACGGATATTATCCTAACTAAATGTATTCAAATGTTAATTTATGTTGTCCTGCAGTTTATTTATATATAAATAGGATTTCGGGAGATATATTATTAGTATAGAGTAACTAAATGACTATGTTACAGGAGTGTTTCAATGAGGCATATAAATGGTTAATTACTCTATATTTCAAGATATTGTATTGAAGAATATTCAGTGATGCCTTAAGACATGCCTCAACTTGGTTCGGGGCCTAGCGCGGTGGGAGCCTCGTCTAGTTCTCAAATCAGCCTTCATAATCATAATCCATCCAGCATCGACTTCATGATCCAAATAACTTTTGTGATCAAAGGTTATTCCCGTACTTATTCTCTGAAAAACTGGGAATTTCGAACTTTGTATAACAACTGGCAAGATTACACCATCATGTACTGACCGTCGTCTATCTATAGGGGTGGGCCTACCAGCAAATAAAATCAATTCTCAGTGAGTGAAAAAGCTGCAGTTGGTCGAGAGGTTTATGCCTGGGTTTGTGAGGTTGTGAGACCCGCACATTTATTTGTTATGGTTTACCTTTTGTACGGGTAAGGGGTTTCAGGGGTGTTAAATTTCTCTAGAGGGCTGAAAATATAAACAAATTTCAAACTTTCGTGATTATTTTAAATTTAAATTGAATAATTCGAACCGTGTACACATTATTTACAAAGGAATGGGGCGTTAGAAAAGTGTAAAATGTTTAAAATACAATCATAATTTTAAAAAAATATAAGCATACGAAAATGAGAAATATTTCTTTTTTTAAGAATCATTAAGTTTTACGTTGCGCATGCTATTTTCTAAAATAGTAGCTTTAATTACTAGCTGTAAGTTTATTTATAAAGTTAAATGTATCCTTATTACACTGTAGTATTTTTATATAAATAGAATAATAAATTATATATTTTTTAAAAAATTTTAAAAAATTACATTTTTAAATTTTTTTTAAATTTCAAATTTTTTCAAATATTTTGAAATGTAAAAGATATATTATTCTTAAATGATGTAGGGTTTAAAGAGTATGATACATTTTATAATTCTATAAAGTTTTATACATCAGATGCTTATATTTTAGAAAACAGCGTGCGCAACGCGAAAGTTACTTAATATATGTTACAGAATTATTTCTTATTTTCATATGTTTATAATTTTCAAAATTATGTTTATATTTCAAACATTTTGTACTTTTTTGAAGCCATAATACTTTGTAAATAATGTGTAAAATATTCGAATTATTTAATTTAAATTTAAAAGAATTATACCTGTTTGAAAATTGTTTAAATTTTCAGCCCTCTAGAGAAATTTAACAACCCTGATACCCCTTTTAAAAATGTATACTCTATGCAAAAAACTTCTAAGGGCCTACTTTTGCATAGGGGCCCAGGGCCTCAAGAAGTCTTAAGACGTCCCTGAAACTATTAACATGTAATTGTTAGATAAATTGAAATTTGCCAATTTATTTTAACATTGATTTTAATCCTATTTTCAAAAATATATGATCGAAAGTGACGAATTACATTAAAAGTATTGTCAACAGAAACATTTGCAAACATACCGAGTTAAATTATGCGTAATAAATGCGAACTTAATCTAAAATGATCCTAGTTAAATGAAAAATAGCCATTGTCTTAATTGATTCGTTATCTTTATGGAATTTAAATCGATGTCAATTTGTATTACCGATTTTATATTGTCAAATATTTAATAATCCATGCAGTAGAAATATTGAGAAGTAAACAAATAAAAAACTTGATTTTAGTGGGAAAAAAATGACTTTTTATATTACTAAAATACTCCCAATTAAAAAATTATAAATTGCTAAGATATCACACTTTTTAAGAAATTAAGTTAACATGTATTCAATTAATTCTAACAAAGAACAAGCGTTCTGTTTATAAAAATATTGATAGTCACACATTTTTCATTATTTTGATCAATATTCTTTAAAATACTATAGATACATTTAACGAATACTTTTGATATCTACTAAACTCATTAGAATTAAAGATAAAGCGATTCAATAACACTGAATAGTGAGAAAATTAAAATATCTTCAGACTCTGTGTGTGTGTGTCCTTATCTGATAAGCGACATTGGTATTCTGAACATGGAATCAATACGAAATGAAGTTCGAAGATGTCGTCCCCTTTCACACTCTTCTTTATGACCAGAAAAGCTCTCTGAAGACTGTGAAATTGAACTGAACAGCGGAGTGATTTGGAGATGAGTACCTTTGTTGGAAATTCTTGGAATTCTTCGGTTTGACGTCGTCTATTTTCCAGTCGAAGGACTGGGAGGCAATTTAGATTATTTGAGGTTTGTTAAGCCTACTGGGACATGCCTAGAGTAAAAGGGATTTGAAAATTATAGAATTTCTTGCCGGAAAGTAAAATATAAATATGGATATTAGGAATGTATATAAATCATTAATCATATACAAAATTGCTATGATTATAATTTAATGTTAAACAAAGGCATAAAAATAGAAATACAGTACAGAACAAAGTAGAATTAAATGTATATTGATGTAATTAATAATGTATATAATGTAACTAATAATAAATGTATATAATGTAATTAATAATAAATGCATAGTATGTAATTAATAATAAATGTACATAATGTAATTCAATAATATGTATATTATGAATAAAAAATATAAAATTCATCAAAAGCATGAAATAATAAAAGCAAAATACACAAAATTCAACGAAACAGAATAAATATTTAAAAAGAAGGAAAAGTACAAACAAGCAAAAATTAAAATGAAACCCAGCGATTGAAAAAGTAGTTTCGGACTTAGGACCGAATAAGTGGGATTAAGCTAGTTTATTAGTACCAACCTTCCTTCTTTATGACTCGGCTGGTCAAAAAGGAAAAATCCAAACAGAATATATGTATATTCCATGTGCGTACATTTAAATCAAGTTTGAGAAATAACATAATACTTTCTCATTAATATTTGACGATCATTTCTACCTAACTTACAGAAATAGTTTTTGAAACAATGTGTTTTTTTTAACTTCCTTCTATTAAGTTATTTTTTCGGTAAAATGTCACAATTATTACTGAATTTATTATGGGAATTACAAATGACAAAATCATTATTTGAAATATAAATGACAAACGTAAGCATATATTATTTTTATCGCTGTGGTAAATTCATACTGCCTTGATTCAAAACAAGCAGAACATTTGGTAATGGGATATTGATTCTGTTTTTATTGTAATTTGTTAAGTATGGAACGTTTTTCAGCCTCGTACTCAGACTTCTTTTTTTTAAAAAAAAAGAAGAGAGAGAAATAGAATATCACCTATTTAAAGAGAAATTTTATTCCTTTTCTATTTTTCGACGCAATAGTTCTTAAAATTCCACTTCTAGTACTTTCTTTTCGTTTTTATTTTTTAGCAAAAAGGAAACAAGATTCTTTGAAATGGAAATTATGAAGTAAGTTCCTCTGATTTTTGATTAAAAACCGGAAATAGAAAAAAATAGCATTAAGTTGAATTCGAGTTTCAATTTTAAATGAATAAAAATTCTCTCTTTCTTTCCGCTTTCCTTTTTTAAAATACATACTCAGACGATATTATAGCACAAAATAGTATTTCTAGTAAGAAAGATATTTGGAATTTCTTTTTCCTAAAATGTAATTCTAAAAGGACAAGTATAACTAAATGTATTTCGGTCCATAATTATATTAAGAAGTACGAAGAGCCGAAAAAATTATTTATATAAAATTAATTCATTGTATAGATTTCTTTTCCTCTTAATTTTATTTCTAATAAAAATAAATTCTTCTGTACGAAAACCTAATTAGTATCTTGTGTTTTACGCAAAATTGATGCAATATATTTAGTACATAAAATTAATTTTTTTAAGTGGCATGCTTGTATTTAGAAATTCCATTAGATTTATATTAGATATGTTTATATTATATTATTAATAAATCATAATTAGTGAACTCGACAAATAAAAAAAGTTTTGTTCAAATTTTAACTCAAATCAGATACTTTTTCAGTTTTCCGCAATCTATATTCTATATTTTTTACTTTTAGTGTAATCACAGGTCTGAGTTAATTTTTAACACTCCTTAAGATTTTCTCAGATATATAGGATCTCCTCCAATATTTTGCTATCATTTTATGCAAGTACCATTATTATTATTTGAAATTTTTAAATATACTTAATATATTTTTTAAAAAAAGTACATTTAGATGTATGTTGAAGGATTTTAACCCACTTGTACACGCACAGTGTGGTAACAAAAACTTTTTTCTTGTACGTTACTATTTTTTTTATATTTGTTTCTTTTTAAATCCTGAAAAAAAATATCGCTTTCATAATTATCCAAACTCTTGACAATGCGGGAACGGGAACATAACAAATTATTAAAAAAATATTATATAAAGATATTTTTAAAGATACACAAATTATTTTAAAGGTATTTGCAATATCATTTCATGCTGCTAAATGTATTAAAAAATTGGAGGAATTCCATCACAATAAATTACAACAGTCATTAAAAAAATCTAATGTTTTCCTTTACTATAAATAAAAATAAAAATCTCTTTCTCAGATTTTTCTCGTTACTCAAAAATATATGTAAATTTTTTCAAGATATCTGAATTATTTTAGTTCACGTTATGAGAATTAATTGTGTAGTATGTATTATATATTTTTTTTCAATTTCACATTGCGTTATTGTTACTCTTGTAAACTTTGAAATTTATTAAATAAAAACCACTTTAGGTTTCATAAATTCGTTAAAATAAATAAAATTATTTTTGAACATGTATTAGAAGTACAGTGAAAGATTTAAAGAATTAAATAGTGGGATATAAACACCGCGACTAATCCTTTTGCAATCAATAATTAAGATTAAAATCAAGTTGTACAACTACCTTAAAGTTCACTTATTTGGGTCGTATATTTGAAAACATAAAATCCTTTCACTATTAAATGTTCTCCTTTTACGACCTACACATCAGGAATAAAAACTGATCTTTTATCAATACAAGTGGACTTAAAACCCGTTTTTAAAGCATTGGTCTTCAGATAAGCATCTTATCAAATACTCAATCTTTCATCTTCTTTATCAAAGAAAAATTCTCGGAGAAGAAATCAAATAACACTTTTGTGGCACAATTTCAATGAACAAGATTCTCGTGTTTCATGATTATTTTGCTTCTTTTGAGCTTTTAGTAAAGCTTCTTTTAAAACTAAATTTTTTGTTGTTGTTTTTTGACTATTTATGACATATTTCGCTGATTTTAGTATTCACTAGAGCACTTTATTGAAGAATTATTAAAACAAGTAATAAAAAAAAATTATGTCAATTCCTACTTAGATCAACAAAGAAAAATTTATTTTAGTTACTTTTTATTAAATAATTACAATTAATATAAATATGTATATAAATACGACAGAATCACAATATTAAGTGGCAAAACAGAAAGCAATTTTCCTTGCTCTTTATGGTGCTGGGATATTATTTTTGTTTTTGTTACTATTTATTCATTCATAAATCACATTCTCAGAAATTAAGCCATCTCAGGCAGGATTCGTACCCATGACCTTTGGATTAGAAGTCAAACGCGCTATCCATTGCGCTACAGGGACATAACGAGCGATTTTTCTTTTTATATATGGTATCGGACTATTATTTTTGTTTGTTTCTATTTATTAATTAATGAAGTAATATTTGAAAAAACTGTATTAACATCAAGTGTCCTCCACTACAAGTTTAAAAAATGTATTTGAACTTGAGTGGATGGATAAAAAGTATTTTATTAACTATTGAAAATTTGAACAATATACATACAAATATATTATATATATATAATCGTAGGATCTCATTGCAGTAGGATGTATTATTGACCTCAGGATTTTTGTTTTACAAGTAAGTTCTTCCTAATATTTTCTATTTAAAAAATTTTATTATTTCTCTCTTTGAAAGATTCTTTATTGTTCTCTTTTCTCAATTTCTTTTTACGATTTTATTAGGTTCTACAACCACATGTTGCATTAGGCTTAACTTTTCAACTTAGTTTTTTTCTATTATGTCGGAAATTTCTGCTGTACGGGGGAAGGTGGATCCATAAAGCATTGCTAACCCTAATTCGCTGGCCTAATTCAGCGATAGCTTTAGAAATCATAATAGGTTTCCAGTTTAGTCCAATGACTTTTTGTATCTACATTTGTTGTGTTTGCTGAATTACAATTTCTTACTCCTTTAGCACTGTGGGTTCTAGTTATTCTTCACTTTTATTTTATTATATATATATATATATATATATATATATATATATATATATCTTGTTTGGCTCGAGGGCCGCATTGTGGAAGCGGTGGATGTAGGAAGGCCACACTTTTTTAAAATGATTGCATTCATTAGTTAACTTTGCATCTCATAAAGGCGTAAATTGTAACATAAAAATAATTACATATAAGTTAAATAGGATAATAATCAAATTTTATTCAGTTTACTTACTGTGCTAATTTTACATTTCAAGCTACAAGCGCATTTAATTTTCGAATCAGTTAAATGAAACGAATGTACACTCTACTATCATACTCTTCTTCCATTTTTCTTAAAATTTGGTTTGAGACTGAGATTGTTGAAATTCTCGTTATAACCATTAAGTTAATGTCAGCCAACTTGTATTTACATTTACTCTTGTTGTTCTTAATGTAAGAAAATCTTCGCTCACAACTATATGTTAACTCAAATATGTGACGGGCTCACGTGTCTTTTCATTAACATGTCCTTTGGGTTCTTTGGGGCCAGAATTAATGGCAACTCTTTTCCAACCAAACCAAGAAGGGAAGCGTGAATGAAAGATGCAAATTAGGAAGCTTTTAAATAACAGAAGTTTAGAGTAAGCTGGGTGGCAATTTGGGAAATGTTATGATAGTCCGTGATTCAAGTGTGAAGAGTTTTTGAAAGGTTAAATGACAGCCAACAGAAGTTATCCGTAACAGAGACTCCCTTAGGTCAAGGTGCTTACCATTGCACGCCGGTGAACCGCAACTTCAAATAGGATTGAAAAGATTGCTACTTCGTGGGACGATAAAGGTAGGAGTGACTATTTAAATATTTGGATCTGTGATCAAATTGGAATTGAGCTTAGGCGAGCTTACTCCTGTCCTAGTGAATCGACTCAACAACTTTTTAAGGGAACTGCATAACGGGAAAAGCAGACACTTGTCAAATTCACTCACGGTAATTAACAATTCATCGAATATACTCATTTTCTCACTTCAGATCTATCAGATTTATTCAAATCTAAGCCACCATCGATTCTAAGCCGTACCCCAAATTCTCAACAAGTTTTTGTGAAAGATGAAAAATAATGTAAAATGGCTTATGGATATCCAATTTTACGATATTAAAATAAATTTAAAATAACAACATATATAAGGGAAGAATTTGTTATTTTACCAATATTAAACTTTTAAATACCATCATGGACCTTTATTTCAGGGATGGACAGCCCCAATGACCTTGCGGGCCACTTCGGATAATTATTCTAATCCGCGGGCCGCATATAAAATATATATATCTTTTTTACAATAGATTTGTACCCATTAAAAGCATTTATTGGAGTGAAAATTTAAAATGGAATGAATTGTTATTGTTCTCATTATTTTTCATGTATACAAACATAGATAATTTAATAACAATAATGCAATGATCAAATGAGCCTAGCTCTAGCAATAAGCAGCGTGATAAATTTATAGGAATCAAACGTGATGCTACGGGATTCAATATATATATTCGATACAATGCAATACTGCTCACTTCTACGTATGTATACAAACAGAAACAACGTAATGAAATTGAAACTTTTATGGGATATATTTGTTACAAAACGCTACACTAAAAAGAAATCTATTGCACAAAATAATCGTATTTTGCCAAGTTGTAATAAATCTCGCGGACCGTAAAAGTATTCAAAGAGGGCCTCGGGCTAGCCACCCCTGCTTTAATTGCCACAAATGCCCCATAATACAATTTTTTCCCTTCAATTCTAAGTCGCACCAGATTTTCCGTAGTATTAATTCTAGGAAAAAAGTGCGGCTTAGACTCGAGTAAATACGGTATTTAATCAGCGAATCCTATCAAAATATACCACATCCCTTCACAAAGCGAGGTGCTCAAATCAAATAAAGCAGCAAAAAAAAAAAAAAAAAAAAAAAAACCAACTAAAGATTAATCAAGGGAAAGAATGTATGAGAACCCGCTGCAAGTCAAATGGAATTGAGCTCTAAAAAATGAGCCTCAAAGTCATCATTTGGTGTAGAAGTTGAAAGAGTACGACGCAATCACGAAATGTCGTCTTCGTTCATTTTGACCGTTGTTGTGATTAATAGTTAAGTAGTTGTAGTCACGTTAATTAATGCTAAGCCTCAGAAAAAAACTATTAAGGGGACAAATTCAATAAAATGCTACCTCAGATGAGAGGGAGCAAGAAAGATATTTTGATGTATTCCAATGCAAAAGTCAATTTTTTTTCATCGTATGTGATAGATAGTATGTATCCTGTTTTAGTTCACACCCATATTTATCGCCTACTTAGCGAATTAAATTTACTATTACAGTCATCACGAATAACTCACGAGTCAAATATAGAAAAAAGTATGCTGTTGGCGTCTTATTTTTTCGTCGTCTAGAAGTATAGATTAACAAGGGTTTTTTACCCAATATTATACTTCACACAACAGGGTGAAAAGGATATATAATGTTTGAGAAAAACTTTTAAAAGCAAATTTAGAGCTCCTTTAATTCAGAAAAAAAAATCTTGCATCTTGAAAGATCATAGATTTTATTACAAAATCTGTTAATTCTATTATAAAAAAGTGCAATAATAATCATTTCAGAGTTTTTTTTCTGATTTAAAAATTCAGTAAAAAAAAATATTATTTGAGTGAAAGCAGTTACTTTCACTTACGTTAACATGAGTCGAAACCAAATAAAAAAAAGACTCCGCTTTCGTTCCAAATAATACAAAATTACGCAGAATATTATTTATGTTTTTAGCGTATTTTTGAACTAAAAATGACCTAAGGCCATGCCAATCGTTATTAAATAAATGTTTGTTGTATAAAAAATACATGTATATAAGTGTAAAAAAATTATATATATATATATATAAATAAAATTATATATATATATATATATATATATAGTCTAAATTCTCTAAAAATGAGAGATGAGCATTTATCAAACAAAACCGAAAAATGCTGAGATCGCAAGAAAACCAAACATTGAATGTTATAAGAGAAAATAAAATTTAAAAAATGTATGCTGTAGTATTATAAACATTGCTGACTTAGGACAGCTTATATATAAAATAATTTATATAAAAGTGGGGTTGAACATGTTTTGTGGCCAGCCAATTCCCCCTTTATGTTATTAATGCTGAGTAAAAACCTATTGAAAATAATGGATAGAATGTCTAAATTCACTAACAACCAACTTACCTAAAAATTGCATTAAAAAATGCAGAGCCCGTGCTAAATCTGAGTAAAAGTTATAATATAAATTATAAATAAGTTATTGCCAGATTCTGGACCCAAATGCAAATTCAAAGCATGGGAATGGCTGGTTTATAGCACTTAACGAAAGTATGAAAAGAATAAAAATTAAAAAGGGAGTTTTTACACAAACTCTTACCATAACTTTAGTGATACTAGAGTTATATATGAATTAAATTATAATGAGTAGTTTTATCTAATATTAGAATATGGAAGTAACTATAACTGGGGAAAATGATAAATTTGTAGTAATAAACTGTTATTATTCTAAGGAAGTTTTATCCTTACTCTATTTAGAATTTCTCTTTATTCAAATAACTATTAATAAAATTAATTGGGTATTTCTGAATTAAGCAATACCTAGTGAAATGTTTATAGTTATTTATTTTTTCTGATTTTTTTAAACTAGAAATTGATTGCGCTGTATATAATTAATAACAATATTTCTCAATATAGAAACATGTGTGTGTGTACATTATTCTCCCAATGAGGAGAACTTTTATAATATTGAAATTAAATTCTTCTCTTTTATCATAAATATTATTAACTATAACATTATCTTTTAATTTAATATGCATATCAAGAAAATTTGCTTCATTGTTGTTACTATTTGTCTGTATAAAATTAAGATATTGTGGTAAAAATTAGTGTTAGGCTTAAAATTGTCTTGTGCTTGCCAAAAATGATTATGTCATCTATATAACGAAAAATGTAATATTCAGGATTATTAATGATACTATTTTCAAAATAATGTAAATTAAATGTAATATAATGTAATTTATATATATATATATATATAATGTATATGTATATATATATATAATGTATATGTATATATATATAATGTATATGTATATATATATATAATGTATATGTATATATATAATGTATATGTATATGTTTATATATATATAATGTATATGTATATATATATATATATATATATATATATGTATATATATATAATGTATATGTATATGTTTATATATATATAATGTATATGTATATATATATAATGTATATGTATATATATATATATATATATAGATAGATAGATAGATAAATATAGATATATATGTATAATGTATACGTGTTTCGAACTTTTAATATGCTTGAACAAAATAATTTAATTTATTAAAATTTATAATTCATTTTAAGATAAATCATTGCGTATAATTCTTTGTTAAACATCTTATTTCATCATTCCATTTCTATAAATTTGTTATGTGTTCAGTTATTAAGAGTAAAAACTATCATGAGATTGAAAAACATTTTACTATCATTTTTCCGTATTTATTATTTCAATATACTTGTTATAATTTCCTGGACTCATTGGAGCCATGTGACCATTTTATTATTATATTGCTTTTTTTTTCATTAATATTTAAAGCACATTTTAATTTAAGAATCTGTTTACTTGTTTTATAATGTAAACTTAATTCAAGTCGAGAGCTTTTTACAAAACTAGTTATTATGAAATTCGCAGAATTACATATCTGCACTTTTTTATCGAGCACATCACACACACATATTTCATTAATAAGCAACAAATGCAATTTAACTACATTTATGGAATTAAAAACCGATTTGAAAAAATTAACAAAAGAAGCTTATAAATGATTGTTTTCTCTTTTGCTGTATTAATATTATACACAGAATTTCTGAAGTTTAAATAACAATTTAAATCCTAAATGAGCAAATAATGAATTATTTAAAAGAATTCCCTATTTTTTTTTCTCAGAAACCTTTAAATATATTTAATGTGAAAGATGACAAATGAAATAAGTTGAAATAAATATTTATGTATAATTACTAAGAGTTTTTATGCTGGCTTGAAAAGCCCAAAATGATTGAAATCTAAGAACAAATAACCATAAATCTAATAAAAGGAGAATTAAGTTTCAATATCGGTATTATTTTTAATAAAGCGTGATGATTGGAGAAAATAAGATGATAGATCTTTAAAGCTTTACAAAAAGAAGAAACGTAATTATAAATAAGATTAAAGACTGCTGACTGTCCTATTAAAAGCTTCAACTATAGATATTGTGAATAATGCGTATGTTGAATTTCATTTCAACTTTTTTCCCCCTTTCAATTCTTTATTTGATAAAAAAAAAAAAAATAACTACGTTAAATATTTTAAATTGTAAAAATGCAAGAGATACTTTCGAAGTAAGCAAATTAGATTCTTGTCTTTCTTTGATAGATTCCTCGTTTTTATTGTTTTGAAAGCAATTTATTTTTGGGGATTAAGAAATTATTTTTCCTCATCTATGAACTTTAAAAAGGAATTTAAAATTTAGCCATATTTTGTTTAATTTTTGGGAGGAAGTAGTTGTATTAAAAACGACATGGCAAAAATAAATTAAAAAAATATTAGTCCATAAAATACTTAAAACCACATACCTTTTTTCCTCATCTAAAAGAGAACAGTATTTTTTACACTTATTAAAATTTGCTGCATTCCGCAATTTTGTTGGTTTGTTTATGCTCGAAAATTTTAGTAGCTCGGTTTTTTTTATTGGTTGGTTGCGATACAAGAGCAACAAAAAAGCTGCTGGCGACGGACTTCTTAATTTTCGACCATGGTTGAAACATGATTTCCCTTCAGTTAAAGCTTCTTTCTATTAATTTTTATAAAACAACACAAGAAAGTGTTTTATTAGATAAATTAATATAAAGCACCCACATTATATTCTTCCATATTTCAGTTCCATTTGGGCCTGTACACAAGGTATCGGACTCGATTGGGTGCCTCGTCTTGTTCTAGATTAGGTCTCAATAAGATCATGTTCTGAATAACTTTAATGGTCAATTATTAATCCCTTACTTATTCTCTGAAAAATTGGAAATTTCGAATAATATGTCAACAGGCAAGCAGTGGCGCACACAAGGGGGGTCCTGGGGATCCGGACCCCCCAAAGCCCTTGACTTTTTTTCCGAATGATTATAATTCTAAGTATATAGTACGTAAAATTTAATTAAGTATTTGATATTAATGATTAATTTTATTAATTAATGCTAATTATTTATTCAATAATTAGTTTTTTACTGTGTTTGTTCCCGAAAATTGCAAAATCAAAAGGAGAATGATACAAGAATGGGGAACTTTCGACACCGGACCCCCCCTTGAAAAATTCCTGTGTGCTCTACTGGTGGCAAGACTACATTTTCATGTGATGACCACATTTTCATATCATTCATGTCTAAGCCTAATCTTACAACATACACCATCATTACTCATTCAGTCGAAAGCAGAGGCGTAACGGAGAATATTAGGGCCCCCCCTGCAAAGTCAGATTTTGGGCCCCAGACCAAATCTTACAAAAGGTGCGCACTTGGGAACTATGAGGCTTTGGGTCTCTAGAATTTGCCCCTCCCCGCAATGCGGGGGTTTACGTTACGCCACTGGTCGAAAGACGGCAGTCGGTCGAACTAGTTAGGCCATTGTAAGTCATGCACATTTATTAATTCAGATTACCGTTTGTATGAGTATTTGACAACATATTCTGTATACTGTCAATTTCTGAAAGTTATACTTTGCATAGGGGCCTAAGTTCTCAAGAAGTCTTAAGGCGTCCCTAATTGCAATCTTTTGCGGTGCAACCAAATTTTAAATCTACGATATAACTAAGGCATCGTCGATTATTCTTGAGAATTTAAAAGTTTCTGAAAATACAAATATACATACATTTGTAGAGCGTTGGGTGTTAAGGAAGAAACTAATTGCAGAAAACTCTGGGCTGTGTCCAATGTGTGCGTGTGTGAAGTCTCCTTTTTAGTGTAATAATTATTTATCAATTTAGGTTAGGTTACACAAAGACAACAAATATCCTTAACACAAAAGTAATGGACAAATAACATGGACGAATTTTTATAGCGACCACTTTCTTTCCTCAAACAAAAGGTCAGTAATCGTTAGAGGGCGTTTCTGCTGCTTGAGACAATCAGTTACAGTTACTTTGACAAGAGCAGTTACATATTCATTTTTTCCTTGCAGTTGGGAACGTTTTATTCAAAAGTTTGACTAAGCTACAAACTAAAAAAATATTGAAATTATTTTACTAAAATTGAAAAGGTTAATTCGTGCTTCTAATAGAATATTGATTAGAACTCTATCCGAAGACATATTTGATTCTGGATACATGTGAATCAAATTTATACTTGAACAAAATTAATGCTTTTTTTTTAAATTTAAAAAAAAAGGTTTTTTTTTTTAAAAAATTCTGAAAGTTGCTGTTTTTATTTTTTTTCAGATCTAGTAATAAAAAAATTGTGTAAATATTTTTAAACATATACATATATATATATATATATATATATATATATATATATATATATATATATATATATATATATATATATATATGTGTGTGTGTGTGTGTGTGTGTTATATTCATCACACACACACACTACTGACAATATGTTGAAATATAATTCAATAAAATAATTTAAGATGATTAATTTAACTAAAAATAAATTGATTTTTTTCCCTGCATTTTTCCCTAAAAAACCTAGAAAATGATATAAATTACTTGGGATTTGGTAGGGAACATGTTTAATACTGATGTTATAACGTACAAGTATGATAACCTAGTTCATTATTTATATTTTAACTGCATTTGCTCACTTAATTTGGGATAAGCAAGTATCCTCGACAGTATTTATATGATGGACGATATAATACTTGTTCTCTTATGTAAATGGCGACGAAGTGTTGTCATTGAGGAAAATATGTCAGTGTATAACAGTCTCGTTGAATTAAAATAATCTGTTAATATATAAATCAAACGTAAGCTAAAACAATGATTTACTGCTAATAAGCCAAACTAAATTATCAATAAAAAGTTTTTTGAAATAAAAATTTAAAATGCGTAGTTATATTTCTGCTTTATATTTAAAAAACATGCAATTAAAGTTGTCTTTGATTGAAGTTTTTCAGGAAATTTAAAGAACATAGCATGATAATTCACTCATAAGCTTGAGGCTTTTAAATAATGTAATTAATTGGAATTGGGTAATTCGTAGGTAAAACAGTAAGTTAGTTTATTTTATTACATAATGATTTCGAAATTGATTTAAACTGAAAATCACCAATATTTAACTGACCACTTGACCGAAACATCTGCACATGCATCCTATAGCCTAAGGTCATGAAAACTGAGATAGGCACAGTAGTCCTTGGCCCTCATGGCCTGTTGCGCCACTGAGTTCAGTTCAGTTCACTGATATGCAAAACATAGAAAGTTTTAAAAGATACATGATCTCTTATCAATAAAAAAGTGATAGATAGTACATAAATACCGGAGGGGTTGGACTTTAGGTTTTATGCCATATTACTAGAGGATTTTGAGCATTAGTTATGTGCTGCAGTTCTACATATTCTCGGTCTTCGAAAATATTGTTATAATTCATCTTTAACTCACGTATAAATAACAAATTACCTATGTGGTAGTAAATAACATTTGTCGCACATAAATTTAAAGATTACGTTCAAGAATTAGAACTTCAGAGATTTCAATTAAGTTCACATCAGATCTTTTGTAACTACAAGTGTTGTTTTGTTTTCCAACCGGAGTGCCCAGAGAATTACTCTTTCAGTTGTGTACTCATACAGTCAATTGGAACAACATATGTAACGCGCAGTTTTTGGAGAGCTATATGATCAAATCCATTGCATGCCGAAATTTCCAAGGCGGAAAGACAGAGACTTCTCATACATTTAAGAGAACGATGAACATTCTAACAATTGCCCATGGGTGTTTATATGTATGAGTGTGTAACGGCTCTATCCGCGTCCCAAGTCCTCGTGGGAAATCTTTGGTCTTACAAAACTTTTTTATTCACAACGAACCCTCTGATTAAGAAAACATGATTAGTTAAATTAGGTCTGCTTTCTATAATCTAAGCTTTCAAGCTAGAGAAGAAGAAAGTGAGGAGATAGGATAGATTGTGCTACTAATCAAGTATTATTCAAATTTATAGTATAATTCAGATATTTGATAATTGAAAGAATTAAAACAACGAATGTCACTTGAGTTTAAATAGTGCTTAGATAACTAGGAAAGTAGATTCGATCCTGAAATAAGTGTGTCGATCTTTAAAGTTTTCTCATATTTCACATACCTCGTTATTCATTTACCTGTTACTTAGATTGGGTGCATCTCATATTTAAGATTACTTGAGTTTGTGTTGTTAATTGTGAGATCAATAAATAGATTGTCTGGGGGGTATGGCTAGTCTTTCTTCCAAACCTCCCACATCCCTAGGCTCGAACCGAATCTCCTTACAAGTGTAGAGCGTTGGACGTTAGGGATTAAATTAAAAGTGGTAAATTTGGGGGTTTTGTGGGCTCACTGATAACAATTATTCATTAATTTAGATTAGGTTACACAAAGACAACAAATATCATTAATAGAGATTAAGGACAAAGAACATGGACGGATTTTCATAGCGAGCACTTTCTTTCCTCACTGGGCCTGTACACAAAATCAGCGGTCGCTAGAGGGCACTGCTGCTGCTTGAGACAGTCAGTTACAATTATGACAAGAGTCGTCACACGAGTGCAACAAATACTGAAACTTTGACATAAGTTTGCCTTTTGTAGGTTGTAAACGCAATAAGCAGGGAATAATAGTTTATTTGATTTTTATTTTTTACTATGAGTTTTATATTTTTTATATTTCTTTGATTATATATTTTTACTTGATTTTCATTTATAAATATCAAGTAGATATCCTTATTTTGAATAGTAATGAGTGTTCAAATATATAAACAAGGTACCCATTACCTTCCCAACCAGAACAGTTGCTTTGTTAGTCACGGGTCACTAATGCTCTACGGGAATTGATCTGATGAAAGTACCAATTATTGTTGGAGTGCTTATAGATCTTAAAGTCAAGGGTTACAAATAAGACGCTAGCTGTTTACTTTGGATTGGACATTATTTTAACTATCCGTATATTGACCCTCAAATATACGCATTGCTATCTGTTAGACAACCAAGCTGAAAGACCAGTTCACTCTCATCATTGATAGTTGTAATTCTTAGAAGTTGCTACAAGAGTAGCGATTTCCTCCGGTATTACTATAAATCAAAGTACATTTCTAAGAAAATTCGAATGCTAACTATCTAAAAATAAAACTAGAAATATTTGTTGATATTTTGATGTTCATGAATTAATAGATGTATTTTTGATGTATCTTATTGAGTATCTCCAGTTAGTCTAGTGATTATTTTGATTATTACTATTTATATCAATTTCGAAAAAATTATTTGAAATCCAAAGGGGGAAAACGTAAAAAAAAAGTATTTTAAAAACATGTTAGGATTTTAGTTATTGCAGAAAAACTAAGTAACATTATTTATTAAGTTTTATATTCAATGCTTGAAATTCCTTAGTTAAAAATAATCAAGTCAAAATATAAAATATTATGTCACCAGAATCAGAGAACTTTGTTTATAAAATTTAATCATTTTCAACAAATATCAAAAACAGCTTACATTTTTTTATATCAATGCTGAATAGCTCATTGCTTATTCTAGTATGATATTAATTAAGGAAATCGAACCATTCAAATCTTCCGTGTAATCATTAACTTAGACTGATTCTTCTACCCTCAATCGTTTTTGTTCTCACTACAATGTTTAGTAAAAAACTTAAGCATATCAGGAAGGAACTCACTCAAGCACTTTCAAAGCAAACTAAATGTAGGAATTATTTTTTTTCCTTAACTACTCAACTTCTTAAAAAGTTTTAGAAAACCCAGAATAGTTTGGTTTTTTTATTTGTCTTTATTGCTGTTGGAGTTTTAATCCGCAAAGAACACTATAAAAAGGTTTTACTGTGGGAAACAGATAGATTGGATATCGCTGGCACACAGAAGTGCGCGTTGTTACAAGGTTGTTTTTCTACAACGGGAAAGAAAGCACTATCTGAAATTGGCTAAACTTTCTTTCGACTTCAAGTGACTAATTAAGTTGTAGGAAAAAAGAATGCTTATTTATTAATAAGAAGTGATACTGGCCTTGTGTGATTTTATAAAATTCTTTGAAAGTATCCGACTACCCTAAAATCATGATTTTTTTAAAAAAAATTCACAATTTTTTTATGGTTTTATTTTACAGGCCATCTTATTAACTTTATAAAAATACCAAATTTTTATTTTCCATTCATTATAACAAAATTTACAAGTGTTTTAGTAAAAGCAGATGCCCTAACTTTACATAAGATGTCAAACTTTAAAATGCGTTTTACTCGAAATGTGTTTTTCCCCCGAAAAGCTCAAATGGTGACAGCGATTGCTCAAAAAGTTTTTAAAATAATTTGCTGAAATTTTTCGAGTATGTTCTATATATAACAGTAGAAGTGTTTTAACATTTAGATTTATCAATCACTGTTTTATTACGAAATTTATAGATCTTTATGTGAATATAATTACTATTTTTTTAAGCAATTTCATATAATAACTAAGATAAAGTGCTCTAGTTTATGTAAAAATTAAATTATCTCTTATCTCGAAGCTCATTTCAAAAAGGAATAGCAAAGTAATACATCAGATTTGAAAAATTGAGAATTTGTTCATTTACTATTTGTACAGTGTGGGCCCCGTTTATGTCAATTTTTACCCATTTTAGTAGTGATAATTTATATTTTTCTCTTCTTAATTTTTTTCTTTTTTTCTTAAAATGTACTAAATAAATCTAAATACTACAAAAAAATCTCCAAATCTCCATTTAAAAAAAAAATTCGCAAATAACTGGATACTTTAAGGCTGTTTTCGCCATGTGTACGAGAGTGTGAACTTGACACGGAGCACATTTTCGAATAGAAAAAATGCCTCAATTTTTATAAAAATTTGTGACATTGTAACATGCATTTGTTTATAAAATAGTGTTTTTAAAATTTCAAAATATTTCATAAATAATTTGTTTTTCCTTTTAACATGTGAAGGGATAGCTCATTTAGCATTACGGTATAGGAAAAAAATGCAAAACACATTTTATAAAAGAAAAAAAATGTGTCAACTCGGATTAAAATGAGTAGCATGATAAAATAAGTGATTCTCTACAGGATAGTGTAGCCAGAATATATATAATATTATGTTTGAGTACTTTTATATCTGAAAAAAATATTCCGCGAATTCGACTCCTATTCTTTAACATTAGCCGAAGATAGCCTTAATATAAAGGGCGTTTTTTTTTAGAGGTATAGAACTTTAAATTGCAATAAAACAACGATGTATTATTTGATTGACATAAATTTTTTTCATTCGAAAGATAATCTTGTGGCATTACATTTTAAATATGATTTCTGGCATAGGACTGCCACGGCTGGCTCGGATGTAGTCCAATCTGGACGTCTAATTTTCGATGACTTTTTCCAACATTTGTGACCGTATATCGGCAATAACACGGCGAATGTTGTCTTCCAAAGGGTCAAGCGTTTGTGGCTTATCCGCATAGACTAATGACTTTACATAGCCCCACAGAAAATAGTCTAGCGGTGTTAAATCACAAGATCTTGGAGGCCAATTCACAGGTCCAAAACGTGAAATTAGGCGGTCACCAAACGTGTCTTTCAATAAATCGATTGTGGCACGATCTGTGTGACATGTTGCGCCGTCTTGTTGGAACCACAACTCCTGGACATCATGATTGTTCAATTCAGGAATGAAAAAGTTAGTAATCATGGCTCTATACCGATCACCATTGACTGTAACGTTGTGGCCTTCATGGTTTTTGAAGAAGGATTCCACCAGCACATAAAGCGCACCAAACAGTCAGTTTTTCTGGATGTAACGGTGTTTCGACATACACTTGTGGATTAGCTTCACTCCAAATGGGGCAGTTTTGTTTGTTGACGTAGCCATTCAACCTGAAGTTCACTTCATCGCTAAACAAAATTCGCTTATGAAAATCGACCATTATTTTCGAAATAAAATTGCACAATTTGAAAGCGTTGTTCAGGCGTGAGTCTATTCATGATGAATTGCCAAACCAAACTGATAATAAATCACTTGACAGCTGTTAAATCGGTTGCCATCTTGGAAAGTAATGCCAACTTAAACTTCTATACCTGGAAAAAAACACTCTGTATAAGAAACTTTTTTGCGAATATTTGAAATCTATTTATTTAACAAAAAAGTCTGAATTTGTAAATTATAATTTTTAACAGCATCGCATTAATTTTATTCAGTAGTATTGATATTTCGACTCATTATCCAATGACACCCGAGATGGTTACTTACCTAAATTGGATTGGATTGGACATTTTGTTTTGTATCCATTTTAATATTCTGTCTCAATTATCACCACTTTCCTTTTACGGTTGCACAAGCCTTGAAAGATTCTTCAGTTTTGATTGTATCATTCAAATTAGCAAAGTTTCTTGAGCGTGTTCGGTGGTGGACCAAGAGATATTTTAAAATTTTATTTCACAGTACCTGAAATTCAAGACTTGATTGGTTAAATTAAAGTCGTATTAAAGTAATCTAGTTTAAATCTTTAATCTTGAGCTGCATAATAAGTTGTAACCGTCGTATTCACAGCAAACCCATTCGACATTCATAGGAAGGAAACCGAGATGTCGTCGAAGTTCATTTCATCGCCACAGGTCCATTCACTAACTCCGATTCAAGTTCGGAGTTTTTGACCGGGCTCAAAGCTGGGTTAGATTTAACTGCGCTTGCGCAGTAAACGCAGTCACAGGGTCTAGTTTTTTTATAACTGGTGGTTTTTGCTTTTACTTAATTCAAGTTTCATAGTTCGGTCCGGTTAACGGTGAATACTCAGCCGTAATTGATAAACCTTGCAATTAGAAATTGGGGACCAAGAAGGCACTTAAACAGGTATTTCGCACTTTTAATTTCCAACTCTACGATAATTTCGAGTTATCAATCTTGTCCTCTTCACTTGATTATGGTTTAGAATTTCGTGGTCCATGACCAATTGCCCTCATGCTGATTTATACGGCAACGTTAATAAACACTCACCTCCACCATTGTGCACATCTTCAAAAACGAACGCTAAACAAAGCTGCCGTTGCATCAATTAGATCAACCACTTTATGGATAGATGTAATTACCACTATCATAATGTATGTATCTAAGATAAGAGACTCAATTTAAAGAAATACTTAAGTCAAATTTAATTTTTGCAATGAAAGTGTCTGAAATAGGTACGAGTATTTGTAACTATAATAAAGAATCCCCCCTTTATATCTATTTTAATTTTTATTTTGTCAAAGTATTAAAAAATTCAGAGTTCCTGAATGGTTGATTGCTAATTGTAGTGGCACACTGATGAACTCGGATCTTTGTGTGTCACATACAATTTCTTTACATACAATACTGTTCTAATCAAAGCTCTTTATTTTCAATTTATAAAGATACATATTTAGAGATAAATACTCTTCACTTCATTAGCATTTTACTGCAGGAAATAATTTCACACTCAGAAAATGATTCTCACAAATTCGATGAATAGGAAGTGAAAGAGGAAAAAAAATCGACTCAAAACTCAAATCAAAGTTTAGATGATAAATAACAAAGGATTGGTTATCTAACGCAGAGAAAACTTCCCATTCGATGATTACTTTCTAAAATGCACGAAATTCAGGAAAAGATTCTAACTATTTGATAATAAGTGTTTTTCATTGGAAAGAAAGGAACACTTCTTGCATTCGAGGAAGCAAGAATTGATCCGCATGGAACTATGCTTAGTTACGAAGCAATGAATCGGCTGACAGAAACCGGTTCAAGGGTGTAGAAAGGGTCATCGTTTGATCTGTAGGAGTCATCCTCATTGCTAATGGAATGTTTCTGGGTTTTGAAGTTATTGTCCGAGGAAGGTAAGAACGTGAATGACATTCCAATGTCGCGTTTCTTGAAATGAAGTAGTACTTGCTTGAAAAATGGAAGAACTGCGGGTGCTACTGCATAAAACAACTGCATGAGTTGTTTGTGTTATATATATATATATATATATATATATAATATTTCTTGTTTTTGATATACTGCATAAATTTCTTTCATATATATATGAGCCGATTTAAGCTCATATCGGGCCCTGGGCGCAGAAGATCCCCTTCGCACTGGTGGATTGAAATTTATTACTAGAAAACCTTGTTAAGTTTAGCTTATCCGGGCCCCTGGGCGCCTGCCCGATCATCCAATGGATAAACCGGTACTGACTGATCTACATTCTGATCTATTCAAATATAAAACAATATTGTTGAATTTTCACTTAGAATTTTCTAATGTTAGATTGTTTAAAAGAATGACAGGAGTTACTTGCTGAATCTAAGTAGTGTCTTCAATTCTCTAATGACATTATATATCAGTTCAATTAAACCTGTGGATCTGGTAAACTTTTTTTCCCCAACGGAGCTGCCTTTTTAGTCCCCCGATGTGAAAGCCATTTCCTGGTGGCACCGTCTAGTGGATGCCTCTATATCAAATTTGGACGCTTAGTTTAAATTTTTATTTCAAACTCTCGTCGGATGCTAAACATTGCCGTGATTTAATTTTGCCGAAAGTACCAGAGCCAAATTGATACTCAAGGTGTGACGGGGCTTTATCGGTTCTTCTTCTAATCATCCTCTGGGGATTTCTTTGGGACCAGAAGAGCAATTCTTTCCAACCAACCCAGGAAGAGAGCGTGGTTATGCAGATTAGGAATAGTATATATTGGAACGTTAGTATTCGTGGAGAGCGCTAAGAAAAGCTAAGTGAAGTGAGGTAAAGTTCTAGGAGAAGAGTCTTAAGTGTATTTGAAGTGTTCTATGAGTCAGTCTAATAGTGCCAGTCTAATTGAATTGTAAGTGGGTCCTTAGCCGGAGCAAGTCAGAATGAAGAATATAGTGACGTTATATAAGATTGTAGCTGTTCGTCAAGGAAATAGCGATAAGACTGTTTAATTAAGTTTTAAGACTACAGCAGATTCCATTAAGTTTGGAAATAATCTATAAATATAGATTCAGTGGATAATTGCGCTATTTGTCATTATTACGGTTTGAGTCGCATCACTCCGGATCATAAGCCTCCTAGACTAGTGTTGTTTTATTTTATATATATTAAGATCATAAACTAATTTTACTATGGCAGAATTTAGGGTCCATCTTTCATTCCCCAAACATAGGTCACGTGAATGATGAAGAGATGATACCCTCAGTGTGCCGGGTATCACAAAGGGATCTTTTACATGCCACATAATCAAATCACACGCATGCCTACGATTTTCGCATACAGAAAATCTATCTGCAACCTCGGGCTTTCGAAGCGGGCCCGCTACCACTAAGCCACCGGAACCGACTCTGATCTGGTAAACTACTTTAGTGCAGGGCCGCTTTTCCGCTTAGGCACGCTAGGGAGCAAAAGATTTGGGGGCGCGAAAAATTGGAGGATGTAAAAAAGATTAAAAAATCATAATTACAGCTAATTTACCTCCGCTTAGTAAGTCATGAGCGAAGCATTTCACCCATAAGAAAGTAAAGACTGAAATGAGATCAACTATGGGAAATGGAAAGCTTCACATTTTGATGTTGCTGTGTACTTAAAATGTTATTAAAATGGAGATTGATTTGAATGATGTCATTAATGATTTTGCAATGAGGGAAACCCGAAGAAAACCTTTGTTGTTCAAGTACAATGACAGTGACTCAACAAAAATAAGAATGTCTAAAAGTAAAAAAGAGCAAAGCGATGAAAAAAATCAAATTAACAAGTTGAAAACGGTTCACTCAATAATGTGTACTCTACATTGTAATTACAAACGATTTCATTAATTTGCTGTATTAATTTTCAAAAGGGTGGTTGGGTGGTCCGTGATATTGAAAGGTAAATAATGAATAAGTGTGACCAAACCATCCCACTATCTTTTCCTTACGGCTGCCAGTTGCGTCCATGTCACAGAGGGTCCGTAGGTGGAGAATAATAGAAAGACTCTCTAAAGAGCAAAAACAAAGAAAGGGAAAAGAGTGAGAAGAGTCACAAGAGAAAATCCTTCCCGAACCAAAACTGGTAAAGTACGAACTGAAGGAACTGCTCTGAAAATAAGTGAGGGGCGTAACATGAAATGCCTCGAGTACCAGGGAGGCTAAAAACGGCCCTGAACTCTAGTGTTTGATCGCGGGTCGGTCAGGTTATTACTTTGTACAAGTGACCTAATCTCTTTATAGATAGAAGATTGTGGAACTTAAATATTGGGTTGTTCGGAAAGTAATTTCGTTTGTTCTCCCGACAGAGGATTTAATTGTATTTTTTGCACCCAACTTCACATTTAAGCCGTATAATTTTTATATGCTTTGAGAGCTCATATAGCAAGGCTTGTGTGTGAAAAATTCCAATTAATTCTACGCAGTAATTTTTGGTTGGTGCCCTTTTAAATATGGAGACCGATAAGCAGCATTTTCGACATATCTTACTGTTTTGCTACAGAAAGGGTAAAAATGCTGTTCAAGCCAGAAAGAAATTGACCGATGTGTATGGAAAAGGTGTGTTGACAGTACGCCAGGGCCAGAACTGGTTCGTAAATTTCGATCCGGCAATTTTGATGTCGAAGATGCACCACGTTCGGGAAGGCCGGTTGAAGCTGATAAAGACGTGATAAAGGCATTAGTTGATGCGAACCTGCGAATAACAACGCATGAGATAGGATTGAGGTTAAATGTATCAAATTCAACAGTTTATGACCACTTGAAAGGCCTGGGATTATCCTCGAAGCTCGATGTATGGGTTCCCCATGTTCTCACCGAGAGAAATCTGTGTCGCCGCATTGACGTCAGCGATTCGCTTCTCAAACGTCACGAAAATTATCCGTTTTTAAAGTGCATCATCACTGGGGACGAAAAAAGTCATGGAGCAAAAAAGATGAACCGGCTCAAACCATTTCCAAAGCCGATATTCACCAAAAAAAGGTGATGCTGTCTGTTTGGTGGTATTTTAAAGGAATCGTTTTTTTTTTAGCTCTTACCGGACAACACATCGATTAATTCGGAAGTCTACTGTCATCAGCTGAACAAACTGAATGATGCACTTCAACAGAAAAGGTCAGAACTAATCAACAGGAAAGGTGTAGTGTTTCACCAAGACAACGCGAGACCTCACACAAGTTTGGTCACTCGCCAAAAGCTTTTACAGCTTGAATGGGATACAATGCCACACCCACCATATTCTCCAGACCTGGCACCATCGGATTATTATTTGTTCCGGTCACTCCAAAATTTTTTAGACGGTAAAACCTTCACCTCAAATGAGGAGGTCAAAAATCACCTCGATCATTTTTTTGCCAGCAAAGACCAAAATTTTTATGAGCGTGGAATTATGCTACCATCAGAAAGGTGGCATAAGGTGTTGGAACAGAACGGCCAATATATAATTTAATATTAATAAAGTATTTGGTTATTATACGAAAACTGTATTTCATTTCCACAAAAAAACGAAATTACTTTCCGAACAACACAATAATTTTTTGTCCAATTCATTCCCAATCATTTACCATCATCTACACCAGGAGTAAGCAAACCTTTTTTTCTGCTGGGCCGCATACATATGTCAACTATTTCACGCAGGCCGCATACATATGTCAACTATTTCACGCAGGCCGCATACATATGTCAGCTATTTCACGCGGGCCGCATACTTATATGATAGTTATTACACGCGAGCTGCAACATGAGGATTAATTAGGGGGGTAGAAATGCTTTAGAACTAAGACATCATTGGAAATTTAAAATGTGGCAAATTGATCAAAGTATTATAATCCCTGTTTTGCTTTTTTTAATTATTAGTTTTTATTTTTGTCACTAACACTAAATTAGAAGCATTTAAGGAACACAATTTCTGTATCAGTTTCATAAGATTACAATAATAAAACAAACTTCATAGAATATGCCTTTGTTACCGCTGTGATTTTACCACTGACAAAACACTTTGTTGCTGTTGCAAAGATTATTCAGGAGAGTCTGTTGATCACCTCTTGAAAGAGATTTTCGAGGAAAAGTGACATTGATTGATCCATGTTTATTGGTAGTTTTTAAATACAGCACTTTGGTGACAAATCAAACAATTACTGATCCATGTTTGTTTTTCGCTACAAAATGGTCTACCAAAATGGATTTATTTTTTTCAAATATTTTTCACTTGAAAGATGTGAAAGATAGTTAAAAATTGGTTTCCCCTATAAAATTTTCACTACTCCACTGTTGTCTGTTATCACTGACCCTAACCATTTCAAACAGAAAAAGAATATCAATTTGCACCTGTACGACACCGACAGCAAAAGAAAAATTTATACATTTGATTTCTTGACAAAGAATTTTTCAATACATTTTTAATACAATGTTCTTAAATAAGTAAATTTCTCAAAGCAATGCGGCCATGACCGGGCCACTTAAAAAGGTTCGGTGGGCCGCAAGTTGAATATCGCTAATCTACACTGTACATAATACCTTCAATTTGAAAGACTGACAAATAGTGTTTGCAATCTAGCATCGCTCCATGGATCGGCAAATATTTATCGCAGGCCGGTTGTTGAGAAACACTGAATATAGATAATTGGAGAACGTAATGTTAGTTTCAGTGTGATCTTCGTCATTTTAGTGAGGTTCCAACGTATGACGACTGTTGGCAGAAATAAGGGTTCAATTATTATAGTTCTATATCGGAGATTTTATTTCAAAAGCTAAAAATGGCTTCAAATTCTGGAGACCTTTTTTAAAAAAAGCAATAAATAAAAAAATGAATGAATAAAAATCAAACTCAATAGAACAAAAATAAATCCTTGAATATTAGAAGCTTATTTTATGAAACACGAACTGAGACTTGAACTCGTCAGAGATTCATTTTTTGGATACCCTTTTATATTATGTATGTATTAATGTAGACAATATATTATTTTACAGATTAAAACAATTAACTCTTTATTAGAGTTTCATTTAAAGCTGTCTTTGACTAATGTCTAAGATCCCGATTGAAATTCGGAATCCATTTTCAAACAGAAAGTTTTCTCTGTTTTCTAGTAAAATTTGCGTGTTGTAATGCATTGGGTTTCCAAACTTTTTCTAATGTCGACCACTTTTAAAAGAATACTTTTCTTCTCTCATCCTCCCCTTACATTTTTTCTATAATATGCAGCATAGAATATAATCATAATGTTTATAATTACATAAAAGTTTTTAGCATAGCAATATATAACTAATAACATGAATACAAAAATTAAAATAAGTGTGGTTTATTAGATTTCTGTTTTATTTTTTTATGTTAAGTCATTCCGCTTTTCAGATGAGGGGATCAAACCTCTTTATGCAAATCCGTATCATATCTAGACGGACGTTAACTTTAACGTCCGTGTCGATGTTAAAACAGATATCATATCTAATAATTTAAATACTGACAAACTAAAACAAATTTTAAAGTGGAAAAATTTGTCTTAGAGTCTAGAATAGATCACATACAGACCCTTTTTAAAATGCCACAGACCTCCAAGGGTTCACCTGGATCCCTTTGGGAATCCCTGTTGTAATGCATGATCTATTTATTATACAATGTTTTTGAGATTTATAAAAATATTCTTCGAAATGAGCAATTTTTCACTGGAATGTTTAAATTTTAAAACTTATTTAGATTACGCAATAGAAAACGAAATGTAGAACATTTTTTAGACTAGAAAGATTCTTTGCCTCAGGAAAAAATAAAAAGTAATTTAAAATATGCTACTCTCTACTGGACAGCTATTATACTATTGAAATTTTTGATCTCTTTTGTTTATTAGTAAAAGTGTTTTAGTTTTTAATTCTTTTAATTTACTTTAAATCCATACATATCAAAATCAGCAGAAAATTTAAACTAAAAGCAAAATTTTTCATACGCGTTTGTTATCTTATCAAAACTTAATACTACTAATCGAAGCCCATTTGATCCTGACTCAGAAAGATAACTTGAACAAAGAACTTGAACTAATATATATGTTACCGATAAAGTGTATAATTCAGTTATCTCATAGTATAACTAGGTATTCCATGAAATAACGAGACAAGTCAGTTAAAGAAAGTCAGTTAGAGGAAAAGTTAGTTATTCTATGAAATAACTAATGATATATACAATTAGAGTGAAAAATAAACGATTTCAGAGCTATTTTATAAATTAATTGCTAAAAAAAATCTCTGAATTTATGATCCATTAATTTATAAAATAGCTTTTTATCCCTATTGCAGATGATCAATTAATAAATAATAATGAAAAGCAGGTAATGCAATTTATTATTGCTCATATTGCTGACATTATTTAAATTAAAAAGGAATATGTGTGTGTGTGTGTGTTTCAGAAATAGTTATAATTAAATATTATAAAAAAATAATAGTGTAATACATGCTGGGAAGAAAATCTGTTGTCTCATAAAAATATCGTGTAAACTTTTTCAAACAAAAATTAAAGAGAATATTAGTTTAAACTTTATGAGCACGTTTATTTTACTTTCCATTATTTATGAGGACAAAGATAGCCGTGATGACACTTTGAATTGAAGTTCAAAACTGACTAACAGTAGCTAGAAACAGCTCAAAGAACTTTCAAGTGCCGTATTTCATACTTTAACGATCAAGCAGTCGTTATTCTATAGAATACCTTGTTAAATCGTAGAATTCAATAATTTTATATACTTTAACTGACTTGAGTAGTTATTTCATAAAGTAGCTAATTATTCTATGAAATAACGTGTTTCACACTTAAACGGTAACATATACATAGCAGTTAGCCAAGAGACACACAGCACGTTTAGATTATGAGTCTCTAAATACGTATATAATTCTACGAATCCCAAAAACTAATTCTTTTCTCTATGCATTGATAAATAACGTCAAGAGATGTTTCTCAAAATGAAATCCATGATTACTCGTACTTATTTGCCTAGCAGCCAGCTGTGTTGGAATATCAGTCAATGTATTCACGATACGTAAAGAAAGAAGCGACGAGGCTTAATTATGTATACGCCTGCTGGAAATAGGATAATGGTAAAAGTAGGGTTGAGTGGAACAAGAATCCTGTTAACAGTTTAGTGACTGTTCACAGAATTATTTGATATGACACCGTGATAAATCCTGGAATTTGTTTCACATCCTTTATCTTATCTTATTTCTCTCGGAAGAGTGTTACTTTTCGCACCATTTATAGAGATGATTTAACGATAGAAATCAGCTTTCGTCTACTTTGCCTCTGGTTTTCCGGGGTGATTTAATGAGCCTTATATTGAAAAGTAGGAAAGTATTAGAAAGGAAAGATATTTTGTTGTTAATAAACAAATTATATACTCTATACGCTGCATTTTATATCTAATATGAACAAATTTTTTTTAATTCAAAGAAATATTTTTCCAACTAGATTTGATCTTTTATCTTAAATATCTTCTAAATGTAAGTTTTTTTAATAATGTCGACAGGATCGAAAGAGTAAAATACTAAAATTAAGAAGTTTTTTTGACATTTCGGAGTTCAAATCCCGAGCTGCGCAAGGTCGGCAGAGCCTTTCATCCCTTCAGTAGCTCAAAAAATGAGTACCAAGCTTGCTTGGGAATTGAACTCTGGGAATTTCGCGATAGACTGACCACTTGACCGAAACATTTGCGCATGCACCCCAGCGCCTTTGGTCACATAAACTGAGATAGGCACAGTAGGCCCTTATATATATATATATATATATATATATATATATATATGTGTGTGTGTGTGTGTGTGTGTGTGTGTGTGTGTGTGTGTGTGTGTGTGTGTGTGTGTGTGTGTGTGTGTGTGTGTGTGTGTGTGTGTGTGTGTGTGTGTGTGTGTGTGTGTGTGTGTGTGTGTGTGTGTGTGTGTAAAAACCTAGTTTTTTTAAGCAAAATCTTAGTATAAATTATTTAAAAAAATTATAAAGCTACGAAATTTTGAAAATTTTTATTTTTTTTCTGCTATTTTAAAAATTAAATTATTTTTAAAAAATTGAACTTTACTTAGAAGGAAAAAAATTAGGTCCACTATATCCACAGGTATCTTGTTTAAAAGTATAAAAATTTGGAGCTACAAATGCAATAGTTTTTTTTTTAAAGTGTACCAAAATGCTAAAAGTTATACTTTTGAGAAAAAAAGTGAAAAAAACTTTTAAAAAAAAGCACTGTTTTCACATATTACATGCTTGATTTTTTCTTAATTTCTTGTTTCTTGTAGGCCTTATAATGATGCTTTAATCATTTTCAAAAGTTACAAAAGTAATGTTAAGTTCAACATTTTTTACCCCTTTGTTTTAGCTCAACAGAAATATAATTTTGTAATACATATTTTTCCCAGAGTTAGAGAATCACTCTTCCACGCCAAAGGCTTGGGTTCTATTCCCTGGCTGGGCAAGGCCGACTCAGCCTTTCATGCATACTGCAGTGGGTCGATAAATGAAAACCAAGCTTGCTAGGGGACTTAAACACTGGGGGCCTCTTTTCAGACTGACCACCTGATCTAGATATCTGCTCACATGCACCTCAGCGCCCAATGGTCATGTATACTGAAACGGGTACAGTAAGTCCTGCCCCTCATGGGCTGCTGCCCCACTGAGTTTGAGTTTAATACATATTTTTAGGTATTATTTTTATATAAATATTTCTCGAATATACAAAATATTTTACGCATTTATATAAAGCAATGGATGAAACATGGTTAACCTGTTTTTCATTGAAACAATTGCATTATTTCTTTGAAGAAAAAGTATAAAACTTTAAACTTTTGAAAATCTTAATTTTTTCCCTCTTTATTTTTTACATATATAACTACTTTTTAAAATAAGTAAGGCATTATATAGAGAAGACTATTTTCTGTTTCTTTCAAATGAAAAAAAATTTAAATACTTACATGCATCAAACACAAGAACTATCTTATTAAAATGTGTCAAAAGAGGCGGGGCGTCGTTTCTTTACACTTCTATCAATTTTGTTTTTATGTTTTAGAGCTTTTTTATCAAGGAACATATAAATGTTATACATTTTTAAATTCAGAAAAGTGTACCTTGCTTACAAAATTAAATTGAAAAATCGATATTTTGAAAGTATATGATGTCTTCGCACCCTTAACACTAGAGAGACTGAAACTTAGTACAAACCTATATTGCCCAAAAGCAGTCAAAATGACTGCATTGTGAAAGAATGATTAATGTGTAAAGAAATTTGTTTAAAAAAATAGCTTTTAATATTTTTATATTACTTACAAGTTATTAGTAAATATTAACAATAAAAAAAGTTTACTTCACTTGGAAAAAAAATATATATTCTAAAAAATTCTAAGAAATTGTTCATTATATACGTAATTGTTTTTCTAATTGAAGTTAAAAAACAGTCAAATTGACTTCCTTGAGCTATCTAGTAATAAGGATAGAAAGATGCTTAGCATATTCTGCTTGCATTAGATAGATTCATAAATTTATTTCATAAGCAAAATTGCTTCAAATTTATATGTGGTATTCTTATTTCTGGTCATTTTTTTTACATTTTGAATTATAGATAAAATTATCATAAATCCTTTTAAATACTTTAAACCAATTCACGAGAAACATTATTTATAATAAGTAATAGCCTATACCGAAGTATAGAAAAATAGTTAAATACAAAAATGTACTTATAAAAGTTTAACCCAATTCATAATCGAAACTGATTATATACTATGTACATGTTCTTTGTAAAGAGATAATCCCTTGCCATATGAATTTGATGAATAAAAAAGTTATATGGCGCTTGTTAGAAAATGACGCATTATTATTAACTGTGTGTGTGATGTTTGTTTAAACTTCAAAAAACCCTTCTGAAATTTGTCCCATAATAACTTTTATACAAAAAAGAACAGTTATGTATTTTCTAAATATTCATTTTGATAATAATACTAAATCCACAATTATATGCGGTACTCTATAAATATGTCTTCTGAATAAATTTTTTTAAAACACACAAGTAATATAAAAAAAATTTTAAGTCAATTCCTACTTAGATAAAAAAAAAAAGGAAAACTTTATTTTAGCTACGTTTTATTAAATAGTTACAATTAATATACATATATGCATATACATATGATGGAATCACAACATTCAGTGGTGATTGATTTTTATTAATTATTAATAAAGTATCGTATTGTTAACCAAAACAATCGTGTATATAAAATTTCAGTTCAACTGAATGCTTTAAAACGTGAAAAAAAATCTTTTAAAGTTTTGCCACAAGTAGCCTAAAATGATGCCAACGTGGCTGAATTTGTAATTCTTTGAATGAGTAGTTTTAATCAATTAATTTTTATTAATTATAATTAAATTACTGTTCTGTCATCCAAAATAATCATATATATAAAATTTCAGCTCGATGAAGCGCTTTAAAATGTATTTTATTAACGATTGAAAATTCCACCAAGATAAATAAATAAATAAATAGAGAGTGCGAGCTATATAATAGGAGGAATTGAAAAAGATAAACAATGATTTGTAATTTCCATTATTATAGTAAAATTAAAAATCTGAATAAATATAAATTTAATAAAACAGTGAATTAAGAGAAATTTTATAACGAAAAAGAAAGAAAGAAAAGAAATCATAATATTAATGTTTCTTCACGGCAGCTTTGTTCCATTTATATTTTATGCTGAAATTGAAACACTCTACCAAAAAAAGAGAATTTTTAAAGATATTTTGATAGCCATCTCTCTAAAAGAGACTTTTCTCCGGAAAAATCGTTTGTTTTCTATTTTTTAACCTTCTTAGAGTCACTTTCTTGAATATATTTTACTTTTTTTACAGGCTTTTGAAGAAAAAGGAAGCAAGAGGACTCCTTATTGTCAAGGCCCAATTTCGAAGCACCACGCTTAGCGATTTCTCTTTTGTCACGTTTGGTAAGAGTTCTCATACATGCATTTTTCTCTTCTATTTTTATATATGCTTCACTGAGTTTTTTTTCTGAGTATGTCATCCATTTTTTCCTACATAATCTATTGCTTCAAGGGCGAAAAGTTGATCGCAGTTGTCATGACAACGTAAAACCTTCTCACATAATACAATCCAAATGATGTAAAGAAGCTGTTCCAAAAGAATATGCCAAAAATACTGTCTTTTTTTTCTCCCAGAGCATCTTTTTGACTGTCAGAGATAAGAAAGATGCGAAGGAACCTTGATTACTTCTTAAGAATGCTTAATATGTAACTGAGACAGAAAAAAGTTGGACAGTCATACTAATATTGACAATCATTTTTTTTCTGCTGGAAAAACTGTTGTGACAGTACAGTAAAAGTTATTTTGACATGATTATTCAAGCTTACTTTGAGCAGTCATATTGTCAGTTCTATAAAATGAATAAAAGTTTATATTTTCCTTTGTTGTTCTGTAAATATATATGTATAACTTTATGACTTTTATTTATGACTTTTATATGCCTTTATTTTTTCTGAATTAATTTCACAATATAATATGTATATGACGATTTTTTTATCTAGATTAAAATTAATGCATCTGATTTTTAATAACATTTCAAATCTCTCGTTTTTAAAGTGAAAAGCTTCTTTCTACTTTACTTCACTGTTATTGAAAAAAAGACACTTTGGTTTTGAACTATTTAGTGCAAATTTTAACAATTGTGTATTAAGTATGAGGAGACACAGTTATCGAATGGTAGCGTATCGTGCTTCCACACTACAGGTCTCGCTTCAGATTGAGTACCTGATCGGGACATTTCTTAATGCACCTGAACGCCCAATGGTCACGTATACTGGGATGAGTACAGTAGGCCCTGGCCCTCGTGGGCTGTTGCGCGGCTGAATTTGAGTTTGAGTATTTAGTATGAAGTTTCAAAATGTGTTATATATATATATATATATATATATATATATATACATATATATATATTTATATATTATACGTCTAAAATTGCGTCTCTCTCTCTCTCTCTCTCTCTATATATATATATATATATATATATATAAATTGGGAAATTTCTTCTTTTCCATAATATTTTCCTATTGTCTATGTGTTTTTTGAATGTGATTGTTGTATGTTTATCTCTTGTTTGTAGAGAATAAGACTATATATATATATATATAATATTCACTACTATAGAGACATAAAGCATTAATATAACACTATAGCTGAAGCATACAAAAACAGAAATTGTTATAAAAACATTTCTGACTTAGGACGGCTCTTATATATAAAATTTATATAAAAGTGGGGTTTAACATGTTTTCTGGCCATCGAACCATCTCCCTTTATGTTAATAATACTGAGGGAAAGTCTATTAAAAATAATGGGTAGAATATCTAAATCCATTTGATATATATATACAATTCCTAAATCCATTATCTGAAATCGCCTTCAAAAATTCATAGCCTACGCTGAATCTGAGTATAATAAACAAGTTATTGCCAGATCCTGAGCCCAAATACAAATTTAAATCATGCAATTGGCTGAATAGTAGCACTTAGAAAATGTACGAAATTAACAGAAATAAAATAATTAAATAGTATGTAGAAATACTACCGTTTACTTGAGGGACACTAGGATTATATATGTATTGAAATATAAAAAAATATTACTATAGTTGAAATAAACTAAGGAAATATGTATTTTTAACTATAATTTGAATATGCAAGTAACAAAAAGTATATCTATTAACTCCCTTTAAATAATCTTCTTTAAATAACTTTTAATTCTTTGGTCTAGGACTAACGCGTTAATCTTAATCGTAATCGAATAGTAACACTGCATCAGAATACTCGCTCTCACCCGTTCTAACCAATCATATCTCCTGTTACAAAGGAGTCACACAATCTTCACAGCCGCTATAAAAGCAAAAGCTCTTTAGTGCTCATGCTCTTTGTCTTTGTGTTTGTCTTGTGAAATGTCACTGCTGCTTGTTGCTTCTGCTATATGTGTGTGTGCGTCCATTATATAGTTAATTATTCTAAATGATATCGAAATTCACATGTCTGTGACCATGAATAAAAGAAGATTAAAACCAATCCAGAAGAAGTTTTTCTGTTTATCAAGAAACAACCAACATAAATAACCACCGACAATCTACAAACAAGTAAACAACATAAATAGGCCTCGATTACGCTATACACACACACACACACACACATATATATATATATATATATATATATATATATAGATATAGCTATATAGATATATAAAGTTGAGAAATTGCTTTGAATCACTTGGGTTTTTAATTTTTTCAATTCATTGTTTTAAATTAATGGAACAGTTTACTTTTAATATTGAACATATCGTTAGAGCGCGGATATTTAATATTTCCGGAAATTATATGGATTACTTGAAAAATTAACAGTTATTAATTATTCTATATAGTTCATTTTATGCAGGCAAAAGGAACGATTGAGATAAAAAGATCCTATCAATGAGTTATAACTTTTAAATATAAATCATTTATGTCTTTTATTCAATACTTACTTAAAATAATTTAACCTTGATATTTATTTTCAGCTCCTTAAATGTGAACTTAAGAGACAACACAATTAATTCCCTCGACTGTAAATTCCATTTGGTTCTGTTTACAAAAGCCGAGGAAAGAAAATACTGCTTGAATGTTTGAAATTTACAGTGTTAAAAATATCCGGATAATAAAATTGTTTCGACATTTCTTACTTCTTTTCCGAAGTGATTGGTTGTACTTCGGAAACTTTTCCGATTCAGTGTTTTTTTCATGTCTTTAAATCCTCTGAGAACTATTGCGTGGATATTAACAATTCACTGAATTGTTCAAAAATTCATGTTGTTAAATTCCCTTCGGAAATTTTCGAAACAAGCTTCCTAATTTCGGGAAATAAATCTTTTCTAAAACCAATTCTCTGCAGTTACTAACTGTGCTACAAGACATGAAATTACCATTCTAATTTCCCAACTGGACGGAACCTTACAAGCTGCCCTTAAGTTTGTTTGCTCACTCGTACAGATGTAATTCCATTGTATTGATCATTGGAGTTAAGGTTCCGGAATCACACAGGAAAGTAATTCTTAATGGGAGAAGTTTGGTGATTAAAATAAATGAATCAAGATAATCTAATGTATGCTTTTTTCTGTTCCGGTTGCATTTCAATAAAAAGTGAAGGAAATGTATAAAAAAAACCTATTTAAAGAGGAGGAACCTTAGAAATATATAGTGAAAAAGTCATCGAATAATAATTTTTTTTTGTGATAATTTTGTACATTAAGAAGTTGATGTTAATTATCATTAAAGTGGTTAAAATCCTGATTTTTATTATTGTTGCAAATTTTAAGTTTCAAATTGATACAAAAAACTGAAACTATATTATTTTTTATCAATTACTAATTTAAATTAAGTATCTTCACAGATTTTTAGTAATTGTAATTTTATGTTAGAATATACTAATTAATTTTTAATTAATTAATACATTTTAATTTTTTATAATATACAATCTATTAATAATTACTATAAAAATTAATATTTTAGGTGTACATTATATATTTAAGTTTAATTAATATTTAAACATAATTGATATTTTTAAACATAATTGATATTTAAACATAATTAATATTTTATGTGTAATTAATATAGTATAACTATAATTATAATATTTCATTTTGATTAATATTTTAAGCATATTAATAATTAAACATTGCTGCAAATTTTGTGTTTAAAAGTGATATAAGGAAACTAAAATTAATTTTTTTAATAGTTGCTAACTTAAATTAAATATTTGAATCATTTTTAATAATTCCTATGTTACATTAAAATGTATTAATTATTTTTTATAATTAAGTTTAATTAACTATAAAAATTAATTAATTTAAATTAAAATTATTTTAAACTTTTAACTAGAAATTAATTAAAATTTCCCCTGAGAAAATTTCAGTTTTATTGTTTAAATATTAAAACATATTTCGTGTTATCACAAGCATTTTGAATTTAGAATTTTTGAAGTTATCATAAAAATAAATTTAATATATAAATACAAGCTTCGATTACCGTCTATGGTTATGTTTTAAATTTACAAGAATTTAAAATTGCATCATTGATTTGTAGAGAAGTTCCTACAGGATATTCATCTTTTTTATTAATCGGAAGAAAAAAGTTTTTAAATTTTTTTTTTGTAAACTAGCATTGTTACGATATCTTCACCTTATGTTGGTTGAGGCGAAGTTCTTGCTTATTCTTAAGATCTGAACGCTGTATGAAGGGGAGAAGCCATTGAATCTCAAACTCGAATTGACTACCAACAAGAATTTACAATAATTTACTTTTATTGAATCACTTTTTCACTAATTAATGAATACGTGATATACAGGAAAGACAAGTTAAGAGATTAGAACCAATTTTGTAATTATTTGAACAAGATGCACCTCCTTGGACCTTTGTGCCAAAAAATATGACAAGGTAGCTTTGGCACCAATCAATGTGGCAATATCATCCACAAGCAGTAACGATCTTCTCTATTCATCAAAAAACTTGATCTCGATGTCTGTATACATATTCTTTGATAGTGACCAGGGGCCTAGCTACCGCTGTATCAGCCGTATCAATGATACGAGGCCCCCAAGTTATAGGGGCCCCAACATGTGTAACTACAGTCCCGTTAAAAGGACTTTCATATCTAAAATAGGGCCCCGAAGAAATTGTGATACAGGGCCCATTCAGAACTAGCTACGCCAGTGGTAGTGATGTTCATTTGTATTGAGGAGTTGTTCTAACTCAAGGGTGTCAAACTCTCAAGGTTGACTTGGACCAAATAAACAAGACTTAACTTAAGGTGGTCCACAAAGAAAATCAAAATTAATAGAAACATTTTATTGTGAAGAATAATTTATGATAAACATATATAAAAGAACAAGAAAAATTTTATATGTACGTCCTGACACTTGACATCTCTTCTCTGCTACTATCTTTCCTATTTCGGGAGAAATTTTGATATTTTATTACCTATTATTGTGTGTCAATATATTGACCGGGCCACAAAAATGCTCGTTGTGAGCCGCATGCGGGCCGCGAGTTTTAGCTTAACGTTCCAATTTGAGTGGACGGTAGAAAACCCGAGTCAGAGAGGATAGACCACGCTGATAGACCATTGTTCTAAAATTGCAACACAGGCTTATCTTTATAAACTACAGTCCTATTATGACCTTCAGAGAACAGCATATGAAAAGGAATATAATTTTGTAACATCCAGAGAGAGTTATTGACGTCATTTCATTTTTCTTTTTAAAACATTTAAAAATGACTTTTGTCTTCATAATGTTTTTTATGCTATTTAGATATCTGAATTCCATTTAATAGTTTTAAAAATTCTTAATTTTGATATAATTTTTAGCTAACTTTAACTTTTTATTCATTTTACTTCATTTATGTTGTGTAATACATATTACATACATCAATACGCTTCCACCCATCCGGTGTAGAGGTTAATGACGCTGATTATGATGCCGTAGGCCCTGGGTTCGAATCCCAGAGAAGGCATGGATGTTTGTAAATGTACAGTGCCTTCGCGGCATGGGGATACTCAAAATAGCCGTCGTGCCGTAAGTCCTCTCATGAGGTTGGTGGAAGGAGAGAAGAGGTGGAAGGCCTCAGGGTGTTATCCCTCAAAATTGGGGTAGAACCGATCAAAATTGTACTGTCACCTGTATGGTGCTCAAAGCTAAGGCTAACGACAGGCGTAAAAATCTAGCCCTTAGCCGCGATGAATTTCGTGGGCCTTGATCTGATATTACTGTCGATCAGGCATAATCAACAACAACAACATACTTTATCCCCTTTTTACTATAGAAAACATTTTCCTTAAGTTCCAAATGGAATTAAAAATGCTCTCTCTGACTGAGAATTCTAGCTCTGGGATCAAATGTATTCCCTCTCCCTAACTTGGTTCCCCCTCCCTTCTTTTAACGATTTAAAAAATTTTGAAGTCATTTTTTTTAATATAAATGCAAAAGCATTCACATGCTGAGAAATATATTACTTAAATAAAACATTTCTTTCAAAAAGGTGAAAAAAAATTCTATAAAATCACATTCAAAAGTGTTCAAATGGCACATCAACAGGAAGGCCGGGTCAGCGAAAGTCATCCAACACAGACCATGGCGAGAACTTAACTTCACACCCTGGTGAGCAGACTTTGAATTCATACACAATATTATTTTTTATAACCTTTTTCTGTTATCACATCGAGTGTTATGCACATTTAAAAGGCTTTTACATTTCTGACCTAGAAAGAAGAATTATGCTACTTTCTAATTGTTTGATCCGTAATCGGCAATCATGCGAGGAAATATAAACTCCCCGTCTGTGCACTGTTACTTGCTACATTAAGACTCTTCAGACCAGAAATAATGAACTTTCTACCTCAGAAACAACAAATATGCTTTTAAGAGTTTTGATAAAAGAGAATGTTGTTCTGTTAAATTAGTTCGAATAAAAGTACGATTGTACTTTGTTGTTCAAGTAACCGATAGAATGGAATTACTACGCATAAATACAACCAATTAAATCAAGATAGCAACTTGGAAGAAAAGCAAGCCATGGAGCAACGGGGTTTTGATCCACACTCTTTTTGACCCTGTTACTTACATAGACAGAAATTACACTTATGGTTAATTTAACAGTAGGGAAATAAATTAAAACTTTTAAATTAAAAGTAAAAAGGTTTGAAGAAAAGAAAAGGATAATGGAATTTGAAATACAGTGCCTAAGCATCGAACCACAGCTACAGATATTTTAAAATTCACTGAAAATCGTTTAAGACGAAACTGAGGCGACTGAAATATTTTTTCGTGCTAATATATATATATATATATATATATATATATATATATATATATATATATATATATATATGGATATATATATATATATATATTCAGAAATTAAGTTATTAGAGTACAGTTTGTTCATATAGATATGTATATATACATATATTGAATAAAAATCAATGAAACAAAAATATTCACAAGAGCATAATTAAATTCAATACAAAATTTAGCAATTCTAAAATCTTTACTGATTTCCGTTTTCGACTTCTGATTTTGATCAACTACCGTAAGAAACTCCAGCTTCATTTTAAGCAAAATTGCAGTCCCCTTAAGCTCTGACATTGTACTCGTAAAAGAATTCTAAAATAGAAAAAAACGTCAACCAAACTCACTAATTTGTACTTATACTGCGATGTACTCGTCACCGAATTTCTAAGTCGATTGATGAGAGATGAATTATTTTTTTGTGACTCTTGTAGGGGTGCAGGGAGAAAGTAGCTTAAGTAATCAAAGTTGACTCGTGTCACAAGTTATTCCCGGGCTGTTTCAAAGCCAAGTTAGCCTCCTTTCTACGAAGAATATGAAACCACCTCTTTTTCATGTTACCTCCTCTTAAATCTCACCTGCGCAGCTGGTGTTATCCGTATTTTGTTCATTCCCACAAAGGAAATTTTTTCATCTTAAGCGATTTTCGTTTCGTGTTAAGAAAAAAAAAGCATTCAATTACATAGAGTTTTTCATGACCGCGCCGTATTATTTCGTGTTAACCGATATTTCATCTTAAGCGTTTTCGCGTTAAGCGTATTTTACTGTAATTTACTTTAAATGAAGTTTAAATAAGAAATTACTTAAAAAGGAATATGGAAAGAAGGATTTATAGAATTTCTTTATGCCAAGAAATCAATCAATCAATAACAGAGATTACTAAGTTTCTGTGAGACTAGTCAGTGCGTGATTGTTTATTTACATTGAGGAATCACATTTATTGACGTAATACGGGAACTATCGGTGACGGACTTCGTAAGTTAAAACTAAGATCAGGTGATCTAAAAAAAATGTCCCTCCACTCTTCAAGTTTCCTCATCACATCAAAGTGAGGACCTTGAGCTACGAAATGTTTTACATACTTTAGCTCCAATTTTTCGAAGTATTCGAAATCCCGGCCATAACTAGCGGGCTATCGTGACTGACAGAGCGTTATTGAAGTTTACCCCCCACATTAACGAGACATGCTTGCTTTGAGGAATATGAAATAATCCGTGATTGGCCATATGCTCAATTAAGGTATCCGACTACGTTCGGAATCGTGATTTTAAAAAAGCGCGTAAATGGATAATTTTCATGGTATTTAGTGTCACTTAGATTAGAATACATGCAGAAAATTGTTTTAAGGACATTTTGACAAAAAAAATTATTTAAATACAATATTTCGACAAAAAATTAACTTAGAATAACCTTTTTTCAAAATGTTCTCCTTTTGTGAAAAGTGCTTCTATTATAATAATATTTTGCCTGTATAAAGCTCAGACCTCTGTCAAGTGGCTCAACTTTGATTTTTGAAAAATTCACATTATTTTTAGAGTTACAACCCACTGAAATAATTATTGGCGTTTTTCTCTTAAAATGTCTCCCCCCTGTTGTCGTAAAGCATGGATAAACCCACTTCTAAGATATATATTTCAAAAATTCTTGTTGAGCCTCTGTACAGAGGTCTGAGATATATACAGGCAAAATATTATTATAATAGAAGCATTTTTCACAAAAGGAGAATATTTTGAAAATGGGCCATTCTAGGTTCATTTTTTGTCAAAATATTGTACTTAAATAATTTTTATTGTAATAATATTCTTAAAACAATTTTACATGCGTTAACTAATCTAAGTAACACTAAATATCATGAATATTATCCATTTATATGCTTTGCCAAATCACGGTTCCGAACGTAGTCGGATACCTTATAAAATATAAATACATGTCATAACCCTCCCTTTAAAAATAAGATGTATCCAGGGAACGTCTTAAGACTCTCTCAGGCTCTAGAGAAATCTTAAGATTTTCTTGAGGCCCTGGGCACCTATGCAAAAGTAGGCCCTACCTAAGATCTTTAAAAGTCGACAGAAAACAGCATGCATTGTCAAATACTCATTCAAACGGTCATTTTAAACAGATAAATGTGCAAATTGCAATAACAAAAACTCAGCCAAAACCGGCTTGACCGATGGCCGCATTTCGACTGAATTATTTATGGTAATAGGCCTAGGCCTAAACAAGGACAACGGTCGTCACAGTCTTACCACTTTTGCCAGTAGACATGTAAAGGGTGTTTTTTTAGAGGTATAGAACTTTAAATTGCAATAAAACAACGATGTATTATTCGATTGACATGAATTTTTTTATTCGAAAGATAATCTTGTGGCATTACATTTTAAATATGATTTCTGGCATATGACTGCCACGGCTGGCTCAGATGTAGTCCAATCTGGACGTCCAATTTTCGATGACTTTTTCCAGCATTTGTGGTCGCATATCGGCAATAACACGGCGAATGTTGTCTTCCAAATGGTCAAGCGTTTGTGACTTATCCGCATAGACCAATGACTTTACATAGCCCCACAGAAAATAGTCTAGCGGTGTTAAATCACAAGATCTTGGAGGCCAATTCACAGGTACAAAACGTGAAATTAGGCGGTCACAAGATGTGTCTTTCAATAAATCGATTGTGGCACCAGCTTTTTGACATGTTGCGCCGTCTTGTTGGAACCACAGCTCCTGGACATCATGATTGTTCAATTCAGGAATGAAAAAGTTAGTAATCATGGCTCTATACCGATCACCACTGACTGTAACGTTGTGGCCTTCATCGTTTTTGAAGAAGGATTCCACCAGCCCATAAAGCGCACCAAACAGTCAGTTTTTTCTGGATGTAACGGTGTTTCGACATACACTTGTGGATTAGCTTCACTCCAAATGCGGCAGTTTTGTTTGTTGACGTAGCCATTCAACCAGAAGTGTGCTTCATCGCTAAACAAAATTCGCTTATGAAAATCGGGAACAACGGCAATCTCGTTTTGGGCCCATTCGACGAATCTACGCCTTGCTTGATGATCGTTTTGATGAATTGCCAAACCAAACTGAGAATAAATCACTTGACAGCTGTTAAATCGGTCGCCATCTTGGAAAGTAATGCCAACTTAAACTTCTATACCTGGAAAAAAAACACTCTTTAGTTTGAAATTCCTGTTTTTCGTAGAATATGTGTGGAAATAGTATTTGACTATTAAAATTATCCGGATCACACACACACATGATCTCATGAAGACAGAATCGAGAAGGAAACGAGGCGCCCCCCGAGGATGAGGGCCCGGACCCAGGCCTAGTTGAGTCATGCCATAAGACGTCCCTGGCTGTAGAATTTGCTTTAAATATCACAATTAGCCTAATATTGATCGCGTGCTCTAAAGAGATCTATAAATTAAATCTTCTAAAAGCAAAATTAATTATAAAACTATTATATTTTATAGGAATAAAAGTATTTAGATTTTTTAAGTTAATGCATACTTTTTACGAAACTTCAAATGTGTCATTCATACACTTAAATGCAAATTGAACTATATTTTTCTCATAATTTTCCTCTCGTTTTTCACCACGTTCACAACATTTTACTGTTATGCAATGATTCCGGTTTAAAAAAAAATCCATCCCATTGTTGGATATTCGTATATTGGATATTCCCATTGGTATATATTCGTGTGCGACATTTTGCTATTACAAGCCGAACTCATGTGTGTTGCCCTTACTTCATTGACCTTTCAAATCGTTTTAAATATATTTTCTTAAAAAATACTACTAATATTTCAAAAAAATACCATTAAAATGATCGATACTGAACTAAAAAACAGAAAATATCTTTTAATTTCATAATTACAAAATCTTTAAAAAAAACCGTATTACCTCATATATGTTTTTCAACTGAGTTAACAGCCCCCCTCAAATTTCGAAAAATGTGCATCAGAATTTAAGAATGAAAAATACTATTTTAAGGTAAAAATCATCGCAAAATGATGTGTGATAAAATAAAAATCACACAAAAACTAAAAACAAATTTATACAAATGAATCATCAAAAAGAGTAAATAAACACTGAAAGATGTAAGAAAGGTCAGTCTTTGTAATATTAAGAGATACAGGAAACTGATAATCTGTATAGAAAGGGTTCAAATGTAATATTGTCAAAAACATTTGAAAAAATTTCATTTGTTTTCTTCTTTTTCATCAATCATTTTAAAACAAACAAGGGAACAAAGAAAGGCTAAAGGTGAAAGGTAGAAAAGAAGTTGTTATGTTTTAGTTAGGTTATGAAAATTATAAATAAAGAGGAATTATTTGTTTATTTAAAAATAATGCTTCCCAAATAAGAAGCGTCAAATATTGAAAATTAATCTTAATCATCATCATTATTTATTTATTTGCTTTACTGCCAACAAACCGTAATATTTCCACCTGGTGACGAACATCATGCCGTAAGTTATTGATCACTCACTAGTTTATACGACTATTTTCGTAATGACGTTTGACTAACAATGCTGCATGGTATATAAACTTTGAAAGAGACTTTCGACTGGTCACTTATGAGATAAAATTTGTGTAATTTTCCATAATTTAAAATCTAACAATATTATTACATTTGTTACACACTACGTAAATTTTTCAACAATTTATTTGTTCCCTAAGCAAAAGTGTTTGTATTTTTCATTTTTTATCCTTTAACGATTTATTCTTGTCTGTTTTTATGTTGGTAAGTTATTTTAGAGATTCTAAAACTACTGACTTCAATCCCGAAGGATATAAATATCGGATTAAATTCTTGTAACTTTAGACGCGATGAAAAACATATTAAATCTACCTTCAGATGCAAATGTTATGTTCCTGTTAAAATGAAAAGCATTCTTGGTTATACGTTACTCAAAATTTTAATATTTTTTCTGTATTACTGTTTAAAAATATTTACAATACTTTTGACTGATAAGCAATTAACGTTACACAACTTTTTTTTTAATTTATAGTTTTTTTTTCTTTTTAGTTTAAAGAGTACGAAAGTATTTTTCATTTAAGTCTCCTCTTTACAGATACATATTCAACTAGCTGGTATACCCGTTCTCTCTTGGCACGGGTTAATTGAAAAATTAAATAATACAGATTGATGGAAAAGAAGTTTTTAATGAGTTAGTTTTACGTAAATTTCAAATGAAACAAAAGCAAGTTTTTTAAAAAAAAAAAAATTTTATAAGTCAATTTCTACTTATATCAAGTAGACTCTACTTGACACCAAGTCGCTAAAAATGAAACCAACGTGACTGTATCTGTAATTTTTAAATAATTAGTTTCAGTCAATTAATTTAAATTATCATTAAAGTATCGTATTGTGATCCAAAATAATCGTGTATATAAAATTTCAGTTCAACTGAATGCTTAAAACGTGCGAAAAAAATCTTTCAAAGTTTTGACACAAGTCGCCAAAAGGGTCGCTAAGTCACCAAAAATGATGCCAACGTGGCTGAATTTGTAATTCTTTGAATAATTAGTTTTAATCAATTAATTTTTAATAATTATAATTAAATTACTGTATTGTCATACAAAATAATCATGCATATAAAATTTCAGCTTAATTGAGCGCTTTAAAATGTATTTTATTAACGATTAAAAATTCCACGAAGATAAATAAATAAATATAGAGAGAGTGTGAGCTAATAGTGGGAATTGAAAAAAAAGAAGCTTTTTGTATATCTCAATTGAACAAGAAAGCCATATTTGTTAAATATTAAGTCTGCAGATCTAATAACTCATAAAAAGTTTTTTTTTATTTATAGCTCCCCGTAACTCTCTTGTGGGTCGATTTTTGAAAACACCTTCCTAAACTGACCATTGCTCAGCAAAAGTAACACATTGTTAAACATTTTGTGTAATGAACGCTTAAAATAGTGTAATAATTTATATCTGAAAGTGTAATACGTTCATATTACTTTCTGTTGTATTTATTTTATGTTAAAATTGTAATATTTGCAAGCAAACGCCGATCCTTACATTATAATGACGATTCAATAGAAACATAACCACATGTTGGCTATAGAACCAAGTTGGCATAAATTTCGGCGACCATGTTAGCCACTTGGTGATTGATTGAACGGTGTAGAGGTTGATATGCTACAGCGCCACCTTGTGGGGAGCTGCAACAAAAAGAATAGCACAAAAACCTTCTCCACAAAAAATACATATGAATGTCAATTTTCATAGTTATCGGTTGAATGGTGTTGGAGTGATACGTTTTCATATGTACAAACATCCGTTCATATATGCACTCAGGAACATTGAAAATAGCGACCCAAGAAGAAAGCATCGGATTGACATGAAATTTAACGCACATAATGACACAGATGAGAGATTCACTTGATCTCAAAAACAAGACAATTAAACGAATACAGGGTGTGCAGCGACACAAATACTGGGCAACTTCAATAGCGCGTTGGACCACCTCCAGCTGTAATACATGCCACCACACGGTCCGGCATTGAGTTGATTAAACACCTTCGGTTGTCCTGAGGCAGATGGGCCCACAAATCTTGAACAGCCAACTCTAAATCATGTACAGAGTGACACAATGGAATCTGCCGTTTTAGCTGATCCCACACGTGCTCTACAGGGGACAAATCGGGGGAGCGGGCCGGCCATGGAAGAGTCTGAAAATGACGTAGGAAGTCTTGAGCGACTCTTGCTGTATGCAGATGAGCATTATCGTGCTGGAAAATTGCCCCTGGGAGACCATTTAGGAAAGGTCCTACATGGGGTCGAAGAATATCATCAACGTAACGTTGGCCCGTTAAGGTTCTACGCATCACAATTTAAGTGGACAGGCTATCATAGTCTATGGCCCCCCAGACCAATACACCAGCTGTGCGGGCAGTGTGACGTAGAACAGTGTGGGGGGGAATTGTACCGCTCACCAGGGTGCCTCCACACCAGTACACGGTTATCATCTGTCCCCAAAACAAACCGGGATTTATCACTAAACACAACCGTTTGCCAATCTGTGACATTCCACATTGATCTGGCTTGGCACCACTGTAGACGCAGTTGTCGATGTTCCGGTGTTAAAGGGAGTGCACGGAAAGGGCGCTTGGATTTAAGATTTGCTTCTGCAAGGTGTCTGGAAATTATTTGTGGAACAATTGCTACTCCTACGTCTGCTCGTATCATTGAACGAGTCACTGTGGGGTCCACAAGTGCTTGCCGCACGATCCTTCGATCCTCTCACCTCGTGGTCTTCCTGGTCGCTCCAGACCCGATTTTCCGCGCGTGGGTACCTTCTCGAGTCCACTGCTCCCAACAATTTCTAACGGCACACTCCGAACGATCCACCTGGCCAGCAACACGGCACATCGACCAGCCTTCAGTTTTCATCCCGATGATTAGGCCTCTCTCAAACTCGCTTAACTGTGAGAAATGTCTTCTAGCACGTTTACCTGGCATGTTTCGCTTACCAAAGTCTGCCTACAATCGGCGGGTAATCGTCACGTTTATGAATCTTGACGATAATTGCGCTGGCTTATATAGCACCCTCTTCCTGATTGTAGCGCCACCTCGGCGTGTATGAGCATGCGTATTGGCACAAAACTTAGATCATTTGCATATCACTTTACGCTGTACTTATTTGCAAAGTTTCGCGATTGTACTTTGCTTCCTTCTTGGGTCGTTATTTTCAATGTTCCTGAGTGTATACAGATAAAAACCTTTTAAAAGTAGTTCTACAAATGTTTTTATTGTAATAACTCTAACTGATAAATTTTGAATCTCTCACCTTTTGAAAAATTTAAGTTAACTACATTTTACCGAAATTTTCAAATTTATAAAAATGAATTTTAAATTATTCAAAGAAGTTCAAACTTATTTACAGTATGTGTTTATATATATCATTAAAGACATCATAATATTTATTACGTATTCAGTTATTTATTATTACTTTTAATTTTTGATGCACTGATATATTTTCAATTTAAAGGTTACGAAAATATAATTTCTATTTAAACAAAAAATTGTAGTTTTTAAAAAATAAATAAAAAAATGGTTTCCTAAAGATAAACTTTCGGAAAATAGTTTTCCTTCGCCAGATACGCATAGCTGCTGAGACTTCACATTATTCATAATAAAGTTATTGAGATTTTGATAATTACATCTAGTCTACAAATACTGTTACAGTGAACAAGCAACTACACATTGAAGTAAATCAATGAATTATCAAACCCACGAGTAATTTTAATGAGTGTAATACACAGGTTAATTAAACTTTTTGAATCAGATCGATGTGAAACTAACTGAATTCTTATCAAAGCAACAACATTTATTTTTATTTCGAAATCTTCGAATCTAGTTTTCTTTAAAAGAAATGCGATGAAATGTATTATATTGGTTTTCTTGTCACAAAATCTCTTTTAATTTCTTTTAAATGTTTACATCAATGAGTATTTACAGATAAGAGACGTATTTACTCTGAATCAGGAAGATTAATTAATGTGCTGAATTAAATTATTTTTTATTACATTTCACATAAATCTTCATCTTGTTTGTAGTTCTGTATCTGAATAAATAATTGAATTTCCTTTTGGCTCAAATGTTAAGTTCGAATGTAGGAAAATCAACAAGAAAAAAAAATTGTTGTCCTCGTTAATGAGAAATAACAGAATGATCATAATGTGCTTTAAAACAGATGTTGTTCTGTCAGAAATTATTAAGAGATTCATTTACATACATTTGTTTTAATCCATTGTATAAACAGCGAATGTAATATAAATGTCATAAACTAACTCATTCTTAAATATTGCACTGGCATGAATGTTTTTTTTCTGGGAGAATAAAGGTGTAAGGGGTAGATTGAAGCTTTTATAAACTCTCACTAAATGTTTATTGAAATCGCTTAATTATTGGCTTTTGAAATGTTGACATCGAGAGATTTATACAAGGGATAAAATAATATCTTTTATGGTAAGCACACAACAGAATGCGAATTGATCCTCATATAAATCAAATTCACAGAATTAAATGTAAAGATTGTGAGTTTAAGTTATAGTATGGTTTTAATTACATGTAACAAAATCCAGCAAAATGATTAGTTAATTAGTTTTAAAAGAGTTTCCATATTCTACTTGACTAAATTATACATTGCTATTTTTTTTCTTTATTGTGTAAAGTATATTTTATAACTTGCAAAAAAAATACGTATATTTTTTATATTTGTTTTTCAACATTTAAACTTTATTAAAAATATTATGAAATTAAACTTTATTGGAATTTGACGTTTATTTATTTATAAATAACTTCTAAACAGATCTTTGAGATAATTTGACATGTTCAAATTTAATTTATATCTGAACTTTCGAATCAGTATTGATAATTATTACTTCTGAAGGGTACAACATTTCATCAAGAAGCGAGTTATACATACTTATATGCTTAAATATTTCAAAATTTCTGTTTCTTCTGTTCTTCAAATGAGCCATACGAGAATTAATTTATTATCCTTAGAATTGGTGATGAAAGCAACGCGTTTTCGTCATGAAAGTTACTGCTAAACTAAAAAATTACATGTCATTATTCTTTGAAAGACAATTTCTTCTATAAGAAATTGTATTAAATTTTTTATAGGGAATTTAATATGATTTAGTTAATGATATAAAATGTAACATATATATATATATATATATATATATATATATATATATATATATATATATATATATATATATATATATATATATATATATATATATATATATATATATATATATATAACATTTTATGAAGACTTCTACTTAGTTGTGAAAATATTTAGAAAAAAATGCTTCTTGTATTCTTTCTTTTTGAAAAATTCTGTTACTGGTTACAAGTATTATTAACAATGATTTTTTTAAATATTTCTTTTATAGAATGAATTTTAATTTACTTTTTTCGCATTTCCATTCATTTTTTTAGTTGAACATTTATTTGATACATTCTTTCATATTTTGTGATACTTTTGTGAAGAAAATTTTTCCAATAAACCAAACATATATTTTCTTTTTTAAATTTATTAAATATTTTTCATCACTCCACTTTTAATTTGAAATAAATAAATGGAATACCTTTTATATAGTTGAGTTTTATTTTTATAAGCTTATAGGAAACATTATTTGGAATGGGGGGGACTTTTTGTTCCGAAAACCACGCGCGTGTCCTAAAATAATACAATCTTTATTTTACGCATGGGCATTAAATATGGATACAAAGTATTTACAAAAGTTTGGATACTTTTGGTTGTTTTGGATTTAATCTTGGGAAAGAAAATAATCTTTTAAAATATAGTAATATGTTTTTCCCTTGTAACCCTAGAGTAATGTCATAGGAAGATAGAGAAAAGAATTAGAGAGGATTATATAGATAGTCTTTTTTTCTTCTTCTTTCCTTCTCTTCCTGAAAGCTGTTTGTTTCTACTTCTGGAATAGGGAAAAAAGAGTAAGTGAAGATAATCAAATATTTAAGGGTGAAATTGGAAACTTTTGTTGAAACTTCGAAGATAAATGAGTTTTGGAAAAGTTACCTTTTGAGTTCAGACACCGTAGTTGATTCTTAGCATTCTTTGGTATCTTTTCAAACGGTGTAAAAATTGTTTAACAATGTATTCCATTCCATTATATCCTGGATACAAAGCTTGATACGGATCATAATACTGATGAGGTTTTATATATATATATACACACATATATATATGTATATATATATATATATATCCTCTTTTATTTATTCATATAATATATTATAAACTATTTCAAATACTTTTTCAAGCTCAAAGTAAATATTGAACTTTATTTAAAGATTTTAAATATATTTTCATTAAGTAATGAAAATATATTTAAAATCTTATGTCATGAGTATTTGAAATGAAATATATTTAATTACTTAATGTATTTTAATAGACTTTTATTTATTTCATATATTATTTTCATCCATGTTTACTTTGGACGGTGTGACTCTGGTGAAACTATTATTAATTAATAAAATAGCAGGAAATAAATCTCTTTTGCTCATTAAATACCGTTGTATCGTTTTATTTATAATTATTTATTTTATATGTAACCATTTATTTAACGCAAAACGCCTTTTATTTTCCAATTTTAATCTTACATTCAAATGACAGTTCCGAATGAAAATAGTAAGAAAATAATAAAATAATGAACGAATTAAATGCTTTTTCCGATTCTTTATGTTATGTAGATAATTTTTCTAATAAGTTAATAAACTTCAGATTATAAAGAAACGGAAAATACAATATTCTAATGATATTTTTCAAAAAGGGTTCAAACATTGCTTCCATTAATTAAATATTTACTAGTTAGCATCTTAAATTGTAATGTAATAATATTATTTGCTTACTTATACTTATGGAATTTTATGTATGTTATAATAGAAATACGTTGCAAACATTACCGAATTTTGGTGAACATTTGCATTTATAGATTTTCTTAAGCAATTAGATTACTATAAATGTAATACGCAAACAAGCACAAACACACAAGTTCCTACATTACAAATAAACTCCATTCTCTTTTTCACTCAAGGTCTTTTTATTTAACATGTATCAGTAAAAATTTTAAGAAAATATTTTTTTTCTTTTATTGGCAGAAAACAACTGCATTTCTCATATTTTCAAAATTGCTTCGCATAATCTCACAACTCGCCGGTAATAAGTCACTTTTTCGACTCTTTTTTTATATCTTTGCTTTATTAACAGTAATTCAGGAATCGTACAGTTTTAATACATTTAGAAAAGCTTCTATTCGAAATCTACATTTTAAGTTTAATATTAATACCGAAAAAAAAACCTTTTTGAAGTTTCATGTTAGTAAATTATAAAATAAGGCTCATGCATACATGTAGAAGTTTGTTTTCTTCCGTTACAATGTCATGCCATTAATTGAAAACTGCCATCAACCGGATTTATTATTATTTTTTTAAAACACACAAATCTATTTACAACTATGCATGGACACTATCTTACGAAAACTACAGACATCTTCACGTTTCTAATTCCCACTCCATGTTTTCCGTCCAATGGGAAAACCAGTTCTATCCTCCACAGCAGCGCCCTCTTTTCTAATGTAAAGAGAGCTGCAAACCACAAGCCTTTAGCCAACCTTTTAGAATTCAACGTGATTCTAATGAAAAATAAACTCAGAAAACTTATATGTTATTTAAAGTCTTCAACATAGAATTAAACATTGTTAATCATTATTAAAATAGCTGAAATATCAAGAAATTGTTGTTTATTTATTTCAGAATGGAAAAAATGTCATAAATGGAAGATGACAATCAGCATATTCCTAGTGGTAGTTGTGATACTGCAGTCGTACGCAAGCATATTACCAAAAACGACAATGAATAAAATTGCTTTAGTTTTGCGTTATATTTTATTTATTTTTCTATGTTCTTAAATTAGTAATATTCTTTTCTTTCCATTAAAAAATTTGCTTTATATAATAATATTTTGTTTTACATGCATAATCTTTAAAAGATAAAGTATATCACACATTAAAAACTATAACATGAACTATCACATTTTAAGTTTATTACTTTGATTTTTTTATGAGTTTGAAAACCAAATCATATTTCGGAATTATTTTTGTTTTTGTTTTATGGAAATCCGTTCCCACGTTTAGATAGTTAAGAAAAAAATTAAAATAAATTTGTATACAATAATTGTCCATTGTGAGAATAATACTATTTTTTGTTATTAGAAGTAAAATTTTCCTAATTTTTACCATTCTCTCTCCCTATATGTGGTTTCTATTTTATCATCACTTACTTTGCTTCTTTTTTATTACGAAATCGTTTGTTAAAAGTTCTAAATAAATAACGAAAGAAACTAATTATTGAAATACTCACAAATATTCGAACACATGAAGCGTGCATTTGTTATTTCAAATATTGGTGCTCATATTAAGTAGACTTTAATAAACACAATTCGTACCAAAGAGCCAAAAAATATATATAAAACTTTTGTAAATAGAGTAGTCTGAAGTAGAAGTATCATTTGAAAATGGGCTTCTGACATTTTTTTGGAAATACCTTTGGAATTAATGGTTTCTCTTCAACTTTCTTCAATACTTATTTCGAGAGAGAGAGAACTCTCTGCCGATATTATATAATTATCTTTTTGGATCTTCAGCAATTTAAGAGCAGTGACTTCCTCTGTGTACTTTTCTCAGAAGAAACGCCCCCTTCTCAAATGCTTTCTGCTGTATTCTGTTTGTATTTCTTAATGACCAAGCCATTGACATTATGTTTCTGCAACTGCTAATTTAACCGAACAATGTATTGTTTTGCTGGAATCTTTTTTGATGACGATTCACATTTAAAAAAACACCCATCTAACCTTTTTTTTCCCTACCAAATATTTTGTATTCTTCGGATGAATGCAGTTCTAGATTATTTACTAATGTTAGGTGATGTCGAAAAGGTAAACAGGATTCGGTTTAGGTCGGATACATTCAGGGGCAGAGTACTTAAGTTGAAATAAAAGGCGTATTGTTTCACCCAACGGGCTTGATTTAAAAAAAAGACTTTTTAATAAATAATGTACATATATACATTAATATTAGCTTCAAGGGTAAAGACGTAACAGGGTGGTAACTTTTTTGAATCAAAGAGAGAACTGGGTATCCACTAAAAAACCGAACAAGATGACTGACTACGTTTTGAAACGTGATTTTGAAAAGGTTTATAAATGAATAAATTTTTTGTTATTTAGTATCCGGCGTATAACGCGCACCTATACTTTCGAGCTGCATTTTTTAATTTTTAGGTATGTTCGCCGTATAACACTCACCCTCTTTTTCAATTCTTACTATTATGTAGCTCACACTGTCTATTTATTTAATAAAATGTATTTTAAAGTGCTCAATTGAGCTGAAATTTTATATACATGATTATTTTGAATGACAATAGAATAATTTAATTATAATTAATAAAAATTAATTGATTAAAACTAATTATTTAAAGAATTATAAATAGAGCCCCTTTGGCATCCTTTTTGGCAACCTAGCAACCATTTTGGCGACTTGTGTCAAAACTTGAAAAGGTTTTTATTTCTCACATTTTACAGCATTCAGTTGAACTGAAATTTTATATACACTATTGTTTTGGATGACAATACGATACTTTAATGATAATTAATAAAAATTAATTACCACTTAATGCTGTAATTGTCATATGTATATACATATTTATATTAATTGTAACTATTTAATAAAAATTAACTAAAATAAAATGTTTCTTTTATTGATCTAAGTAGGAATTGACTTCAAAAAATTTTTTATATTACTTGTTACAAAGAAACCTGAAACTTACGTGTGCAATGCTCTTATGATTTGAAGTCATTTATTCCATGTATTTCCCAAGAGCTTTTAAAAAATAGCATAGTTATAGAACTACAAACCTTTAAGTTCATAAGGAATGTTACTTCATCTAAATAAACATTATTTTTCTCAAAATATGTAGAAATTTAATTTTTTTTATGATCTAGACTTTTTTAATTTTTAAAGCACCCATAAATTTCGATCTAATTTTTTGTGTTAAAGGTGTGTCTTATACGCCGTATTTTACAGTATATAATTTTGTTTAAAGCATATTATTACAATAAAAAATTATTTAAGTACAATTTTATATTAAAAAACTAAGAAAGAATCATATATTTTCAAAACAATCTCCTTATATGAAAACTGTTTCAGTAATAATAATATTTTGCTTATATATACATAGCTAAAAACTGTACAGTGCCGAAAGTAGGATTTTTGAAAATTTTACATTACTTTCAGAGTTACGATTAACTGAAATAATAATGGGAGTTTTATGTTAAAATTTCTCTATTCTCTCTGATACATTAAAACATGAATTAATCCTCTTCAATTAATCCTTTCAAAAATTCATTACAGCCTCTATATGGAAGCTCTAGCTATTTATATGAAAAATATTATTATATAGAAGCATTTTTCTACATTTTCCAAAAAACTACATTCAAATAATTTTTTTCTGTAATAATATTCTAAATCAATTTTATATGTATATTCTAATTCAAATAATACTAAATATTAAACAAAAAATTACCCATTTATGCGCTTTTTCGAAATCAGGTTCCGAGCGCAATCAGTCACCAAATGAATACTTTTATTTACACTTTCCCTTCTTGTAATTTTGTGGGAAAAAAATTCATTTCATTAAACGCGTAACATAAAAATTTGTTGCATTTGGCTTCCTTCGTAATTAGAAAGGACCAAAATTTATTTGTTCGGCTCTAATTTTTGTTACAATCAACTCGTTTAATATCTCTCAAAAAGTAAACATTTTTAAAAAAAAAACTGCTGTGGTTCGTATTTTTAAATTATGAAGAGCTAAACTGTTGAAGTATTTCTTGCGACGATACGAAATGTGTTTGAGATACTGAGATGTACTTTTATAATTTTTCAGTTGTAAAATTTGCATGCCTACAACATATATTTTGCTTGTTGGGTTGGTCCCAAAGTACACCTAACTCTTTTTTTACACAGCAGATACGATTCTTAGAAAACCTTGTAAAAAAAGAAAAAAATCGTGAAAAAAATACATGCGACATATGGTAAATTTGGAAATATGTTCCACAACTTTAAAAAATTGTGTGTGAGTTGAAAAATTCTAAATATTTTCCTAAAATTCAATGCAAAAAAAGTAATGATGAAATACACTGGTGTGCAAAAATTAAGGACAAAGTCAAAAAATTAGCATATCAGCTGAACGAAGAGGCAGAGCGGACAGAAAGACCAATCAGGAGATTAAGTAAGGTGATGTACGGTAGCAACTGCGCAGATATGCAGGTAGACGTAATGGGGGAGTGTCTGAGTAATATAAAGCATGTTGTCAGTGTAAGATCAATATTCCTGGCAAAGAGATTGCACGCCGTATAGCAGTTAAAATCACACCGAGTTGCTGCCTCAGCGAGAAATGGCGAATAATCAATCTGTTAGACGACATCTGAATGCTTTTACCCGAGGTCGAATCATTGGGAAGTTGGAGGAAGGCCGCAGTGTGACAAGTGTGGCTGCAGAGTTCGGAATTGCTCACAGCATCGTTTCACGACTTTGCAGACAATTTCAAACTACAGGAACAGCTATCCGGGGTTCAGTAGTGGTCGTCCACGAGGAACCACACCCGCAGATGACCGGTACATTGTCTTACAGGCCAGAAGAAACAGGCGACAGACCGCGGGAGAAATCGCTACACACACGACACAGGCGACTGGACGACCGATATCGCGTTTTACCGTGGCCTGTGGTGCACGGTGGTGGTCTGTTTGCACGACGCTCTGTACGGTGTGTACCTTTAACGCCTGCCCATCGGAGAAGGCGTTCTCTGTGGTGCCGGGATCACCGGAATTGGAGAGACAATGAATGGGGATGAATACTCTTTACAGATGAGAGCAGATTCAGTTTGAGTAGCGATTCTCATCGCATACTCATCTGGAGAGCGGGGGGAAGCCGCAATCATCCCTCGAACATCATTGAAAGGGACAGGTATGGAGGTCGCGGTGTTCTCGTTTGGGCAGGCATCATGCTTGGTAGGCGTACAGACCTTCACATCTTCGACGCAGGTTCAGTCAACGGGACCCGTTATTGTAACGAGATTCTTCTTCCATATGTGCGTCTTTTTAGAGGCTGCAGTTCCTTTTCATGGACGACAATGCACCATGTCATCGCACAGTAGCTGCCGAACAGCTCTTAGAGAGTGAGGATATTGAACGCATGGATTGGCCGGCACGATCTCCGGATCTCAATCCCATCGAGCATGTATGGGATTTTCTAGGCAGACGCTTGGAAGCTCGTACCTTACCACCAGTAACGATTCGGGAGCTTCGATTGGCGCTGCAAGACGAATGGGCAGCAATGCCTCAACAACTCATTGACACCCTCATTCTCATATTGACTCATTGACACCCTCATTCACACCTCTCGCTGTGAAACCTGCCTAGCAGTCAGGAGAGATCATATCCCCTACTAAAGACCGGATGTTTCTTGCTAGACACCCATCACAGGGATGTTTCGACCTTCAGTCGCATTGCGCTCCTTGCTACTTTTTCAATCAAGCTTCTTTTTATCCCTCTGATTTCTCTTTTAGTAAGTGTTGCTTACATTACACATGTCCTTACGTATTGGGGATCTTACGGTATTAAATGTGTTGATTTGGAAAGCTTTTGTACAAAGTTATACTGAAAAAACCGTCTCGTCCTTAATTTTTGCACACCAGTGTATATGTTTCATTTTTATAATACAAAAATAATTATTCATTTTTTGTTACAAAATAAAATAAAATTAGTGTTCAGTGAAAATTTGGTCTATATAAGTACTTGCAACATATAAAAATTCAAATTGAAATTAGGAATAAAACTACAAACTAACAACTATTCATCCCCCAACACTATCCTGTAAGTCCAGCACAAAAAGTAAACAAACCATGAAGTACACCAAGTCACTCATACATGTGAAGGCATAAACCGTCTTCTGGTCACATTGTCAAAATTAGAATTTAAAAAAAAATAGGGTTGGGGTTTATAGATTTGCACTGGAACAAAAAATTCGAGTATAAAAAAGTCTATTGGTGAACCATGTAATTAAATAATCGTGTACAAAAAGAGTTGAGCGTATTTTTAAATTTATTAATATTTTATTTATTTATTTTTTGCTAAACTGTAATTACTATCACAAAGCTGAAATTTTTAGTACGTTCTTATAACATCTATCTTACTTGATTTTTCGATTATTTACCTTATTCGCATCCACCACTTGAAATTCATTATAGAAATATATTTATATGTATCAAAGTTTATAAATATATATATATATATATATATATATATATATATATATATATATATATATATATATATATATATATATATATAATTAACAATAATTTATAATATAATTTATATATCAGACGATTGCTGTTGGTTGGTTGTTGTTGACAGCAGCATATATATATATATATATATATATATATATATATATATATATATATATATATATATATATATATATATATATATATATATATATATATATATATATATATATATATATATATATATATATATATATATATATATATATATATATATATATATATATAAATTAAAAATGGTGAAGATAAAATATATATATATATATAAAATATATATATATATATATAGCTATAATATATATAATAACAATAATTTATAATATAATGTATATATATAAATATATATTTATATATATATATTTTTTAACATTAATTAACAATAATTTATAATATAATTTATATATCAGACGATTTAAATTAAAAATGGTGAAGATAAAGCTACACTCTCTCAAAAGCTACAAGTAAAAAGAGAAAGAATATAATGTACGAAATATTTAAAATGGCATTAACATTGTCTAGTTTTCATTGTTTGATTTTTTAAGAATATTTTTCGGAAATTACTATTTCTAAGCTGTTTTATTTTTAAGTATCAAAAAGCCGTATTAAAATGAATTATTGAAAACATAAATTTAAAAAATATACCAAAGAGAGAGGAATTTAAAAAAAAGCAATGGCAATTCTTGCGTAAAATTATAAAGAATATTTCATTTTTTATGAAACAGTTATTCTCTAAAAATTGCTAAATGAATTTCTAAAAAAAAGGATACAAGTTTCATTTAGACAGCCTGAGCAGAAAAACATTTAGTACTTATAAAAATCAATTGGATTATTTTTTCGTTGTTTGGAAATTCTTACTAGAAAGAAAAAAAATTCTCGAGGAAAGATAATTTTTAGGAGCACAAAAAAAAAAAGTAACATTCACTTTTGGCACGTACATGCATTACGGAATAAGAAAAAAAATATCTGTCATTATTTAAAATATTTAAATACAATCGTGTTTTTTTCTACTTGGCAAATTGTGCTAAAATTTCTTACATTAAAAAGCGAAATCGCATCAAAAAGTTACGCGAATAAAAATATTTATGTATTGGATTAGTAAAGAAAAACTCGTTTTTGTGGAGAACAATTGTTATATCAAAAAGAATATGTCCAAAAGCTAAAAATTAGATTTTTATTCAAAACTAAATAGAGAATGTTTGTTTTTATACTATTATTTATATGAAAATTTCAAATGAAAATTCCTTTTTTTTATGAATTTCAAATTATTCCTCTATTCATAATTTTTTTTTTTTGCCATGAACTTGAATGTGCTCCGAAGTGTCACCTTTAACCACGTCCAAACCACCTTTCATTTGGAAGTTGAATGAACTGTACGCTATTTGTTAGTCTATTTTATCCTGTTTTTGTCACACACGGGCGTTTCAGAATTTCAATTTTTAAACCACGCTTCCGCGTTCTGCGCCTTTCTTTTTTGTGGAACTTTTGTGGAAATTCTTTCATTCCTAGAAAGAAAAATTAAAATTAAACGTTCCAACATCTTTCTAATAGTTAACGAAGAATTTCTATGAAACTGACACCCACTTCCTCTCGCGAAGGAAATACGTTATGGTGATAATGACAGTTTGGGGAAATTCTTTTTCTGTGAACGTGTGTTTGAATTAATTTGGTTATAATGCAACAATGTGTCAATTTGAGCTTATTTCTTAATAATAATGTAGTTTCAAAGGAATTTATACACTTTTAAAATTCCGAGAGCATTTTGAAATCTCTTGAGTTTCACCAAATTTTCAATGAAGTGTAATGATGAAGAAACTGTTTATTGCATTTTGTAGCTACATGACAGCTATTAGCGTTGAAACTCGTAATGCTGAGCTTAAGAACGACACATACACTGGCACTCCACTCTCCAAGCTTCCATACCATGACAGCGTGAGACCTTTAAAGCTCGACAGATTTAACGTGAATCAGTCCCTGTACACTGCGACAAGAATGGCGGTTTTGTTGAAAAGCATGGAGTAGAGGGAGCTGCTCTGTAATGCTAGTTAAAAAAAAATAACAAGATTTTACTTTGTTATTTGTGGGAGTGCAGGGGCAGGTAAGCTACCATTTTTTTTTACAGATGTAATCAGTAATTGCAGGGTCGGCTGTCCTAATAAAAACAACCTAAATTTAAATCCTACATGGGTTTTTTTCGTGTTATTAAATGCTTGTGTCGTCTCGCAATGAATGTTTTCTAAAAGACAAAAAGGGAGTAAGTATTCTTTATGTGATGGGATGAACCACCAGATGCGACAGCAGTCTTTAGTTGTGAATCCATAACTCGACAGAAATACGTCAGCCAAGAGTTCGAGACCGTGGCTCCACGACTACCGTGGCAACTCTATGAAAAGAATTCTTCTGCATTATCCTGTTTAAGAAAGCATAAGTAAATAACAAAGCATGTCTAGCAATAAAAATGGCAGAACAGCTTAGAACTGTACGTTTAAATAAATATTACGTTACAGCAATGGCGAAACGGAGATTATTTAGAACCCCCCATGCAAACTCAGGTTTAGAACCCCAAGCTTTAGGCTCCTTAGAATCCCTGTCCCCCACCCTCCTTAATGCGGGGGTTGCGGGGTGTATGTTACGCCACTGCGTTACGGCGCACACTTTGGCATATAGTGTGTGTGTGTCCTTTTTTTTAAGGTATCCGAACACGTTGAAAATGACCAAATTTAGTCACGATAGATATTTTTGTTTTTTTTATTTTACTGAATAGAGCTATCTTTTGGCTTTTCAAAACATGCTTTGCTTTGTTCTACGCTACCTAGAGACCAAGCTACAATCAGTTTAATAAAGTTAGAAACCCGGAAATGGGTCTTTGATCTACCAGATCATGGTGAGTCTGATAACTCAAAACATTACAAATGTATTACTATAAAATTTTTTGAAACTGATATTTATGTTATTTTCTAGAGAGAATGTACTAAAATATATTTCTTATTCTATTAATACTTTCTGAGTTAGGGCTTGTTACTTAAATAATAGTCTCATAAAGAATGTGACTTTTCTTATAATGTTTACTCATTTGGCTCTAAAACTTTCAAATTTTAATAAAACATTAAAATTTTAAAACATTCTCTAGTTAAATGCATCTAATTTATTTTGGTAATACTTTTACTACACTCATGTCCATAAATTAAGGGTAGTGAAGTTCAGGCGAAGAAGGATACAGAAGCAAAACAATTTTGACTTATTTCTAAAGTCTATTTATTAAACAAAAGGCAAAGAGCAAAAAAGATGCTATATGTTTGACATAATTAATAAAAATTGCAATTTTTACTCCCTGGAGCAAATTTCAAAAAGTAACCTATTTACAAAAAACAGTATAACATGTTTAGTATGATGGTTAATGCGGAGTATGTCTCCCGGACGATGCAATACAGGCCTTAAAACGCCTAGGCATGCTGAGTATCAAATTATCAATCTGATCTTGGGGAATATTACACCACTCATCTATCAATGCCCTCCGAAGTTCCGGTAGACAGGTGGGAGGGGGTTGACGGGCTGCAATTCGTCGGCCAAGCATATCCCACACATGCTCTATTGGATTCAAGTCCGGTGAATATGCTGGCCAATCCATACGGGTGATATCCTCCGATTGAAGGCATTCGTCTACAATGTTTGCATGGTGAGGATGGGCGTTGTCATCCATAAACAGAAATTCAGCACCCATGGTGACCCGAAACAAACATACATGTCGTTCCAGAATGATATCCCGATAGATGTGGCCTGTCATCGTTACACTCTGAACATGCAGTACAGTTCTGGAACCAAGAATAATTCCTCCCCAAACGAGCCATTCTGCACCACCGTAACGGTGTCGTTCAATGGTGTTCTCTTGGTGGTAACGGGTACCTGGCGCTCTCCATATTAAAGTCCTGCGAGAATCAGACTGCAAACTAAACCTGGACTCGTCGGAAAACATCACACAAGACCACTGTTGTAGTGTCCACAATGCATGCTCTCTACTCCAGGTTAATCGCAGGCGACAGTGAGTTGCGTTAAGTGGAACACATCTGACAGGCCTACGAGCATATTGACCAATGTGCCCTAAGCGTCTGTACACGGTCTGCCTTGAAACTGTCGTACGGGAGCTGAAGAGAGCTGACGAAACAGGTCTGAGGCTGTGCTCCGTCTGTTTCTTTTGAGAGTAACTGCCAAATACCGGTCCTCATTCAGCGTTGTAACTCGGGGGCGACCTGTGTTGTAAACCTACTCATATTACCATCAATTTGGAATCGTTGCCAAAGCCTGGAGATGACACTCTGGTCGATTCCAAATTCCTCGGATACTTCCAGCTGGGTAAGTCCATATTCCAGTCGTCCAATAATTCTACCACGTAAAAAATCGTCCAAATGCTTCCGTTGTGCCATAACTACGGTTATTGCACTGAAAGGCTTTTAAAGCGCTTGTGAACAATTTTACTTTTTTGCCACCATTCCTTATATGCCCCTCTCTTGCACTCTCGTCATTGTGACGTACTATCCACGCCATCTGGTGGTTTCCTGTAATTTGCATATTCTTCTTCAAGATGTGTGTGATAATTTTACAAGGTGAAATTTTTATTTTAGAGTTCAATTCTGTGTGATTTTAAATTTTCCTTAATTTATGGACATGAGTGTAATATAAGCTTATTACTTTTTTCTCTAATTGCTTTGAAGTTCTAAAAAAAATATTGCTAAAAATTCACTTATAATTGTGATTTTTGTGAAATTTAGGCAATTTATTTTATTTATTGTTGGTTAAATATTAGTATTTATTGCTATTGAGTCCTAAACAAGCATTTATAATGTTTAAATATGTTATTTTGTCAAAAAGTACTCCGAACGTGTTCGGATATCTTAACCAAAAAAATTCTTTAAACTTAATTCATAACTTATTTTGACTTCTAAAGTACATAGAGAGAAGTCCATTTTGTTGTTATATTTATAGTTGTGGTACATGTTTCTTCAGTACGTGTTGAACTTGTTTATTAATATTATGTTATTTTTAATTTCAGTATACCATTTTGTAATAGAGTGAATGCACAAAATTCCATTCCCGTTAAAATTCCATTAATACTGAATTTGTATTAATATGATTTTTCTGTCTAAAAATGAGTTTTGTATGAGTTACTAAAAATGTCTTTGTTTTTAAGAGCAAGCAAAGACAGTCTTAACAAACAATATAAAAAAAATTAAGTCAATTCCTACTTAGATAAACAAAGAATAATTTTTAATTTAGCTACTTTTTATTAAATAGTTACAATTAATATAAATATGTTTATACATATGACAGAATCACAGCATTAAGTGGTAACTAATTTCTATTAATTATCATTAAAGTATCGTATTGTCATCCAAAATAATTGTGTATATAAAATTTCAGTTCAAAGGAATGCTTTAAAACGTGAGAAGAAAAACAATTTCATGTTTTAACACAAGTCGCCAAAAGGGTCGTTAAGTTGCCAAAAACGATGCCAACGTGGCTGTATTTATAATTCTTTAAATAACTAGTTTTTAATCAATTAATTTTTATTAATTATAATTAAAAATTATTGTATTGTCATCCAAAATAATCATGTATATAAAATTTCAGATGAGTTGAGCGCTTTAAAATGTTTTTAATTAACGATTGAAAATTCCACCAATATAAATAAATAAATAAACAAACAAATAAATATTTAGAGATTGTGAGCTAATAGAAGGAATTAATTGAAAAAGGAAAGAAAAAACCTAATAACATAACAAAAAGTATTAAAAAGATAATAACCCCCATTACAAATACGAAAGAAGGAAGTAAATGCCTACTTAGAGAGAAAACGTTCAAACTAAATAGTCTGGAACTCAAGAGATATTCTTTTTAAATAACTATAATTTTAAATGCACGAAAAGGCTACAAAACACATAAATTTTTCGTGCATCAGTTTTAAAATTTGATTTGACTCCTTTGTGCTTAAGACAGTTTAATAATAATAATAATAATAATAACCCGTGCAAGATTTTCCCCAATCAATATTAAAGGAATTTTCTTTAAATCTTTGTTACTCTTGTTTCAAATTTATCTTAACCTGTATTTTTTTATTTGAATTCTTTAATCTCTTGTTGCTTTTATTGGAATAGAAAATAACTTCTTTATGAAGAATAGCTATTCTTTACCTATACATGGATATATTAGCTAAATTATGTTAAAGCGATTCCAAAAAAATTAATTAAAATTAGGATCAAATTATAAATTAAGCGTTAAAAATATGTCCACCGAAATAAACGTTGCTATTTTTATTAAGTGGTACTCAAATTATTTTGGATATTTTCTTGTATATTAACTACCATTTTTCTTTTTAACGCTCTATCAGACACATTCACGCAGCGAACGTCAAGTTAATCCTATTGAATTATACTACTTTGATTCTCGTAATTTGGTTACTGTATTTAATTAAATGCAAGAAAATTACCCCAAAAAAGCAAGAAATAATGAAAGCTTTTATAAATTTACATCTTTTCCTCGATTTTTGAAAATACTTTTAATGTTTCGTTTGTGAGTTTTCTCATATGATTAAAACTATTTAAAAACATTTTAAAAAATCGTTGAAAATATATATATAGTTACGCTGGAACTTTATTTTATATTTTATTTATTTATTTTACTATTTTGGGCATACTTCATAGCATTCAAATATTAGTATAATTTGGGGGGAAGGGTGTAGAAGTTACTTAGTATTGACATTAGGCTCACGATTTCAAGATAGTTAATGGACTGAACCATTAAGGTCTTCATTTGTCCAGAATCTCATACTGCAGAACGATAGCTATCTACTTGGAGGGAGTAATGAGTGCAGCTTAAAAGAAATGTCAAAGTACCCATACTATATTTAGTATAATGAACAGAAGTAAATAGTTCCCTCATAAAAGAAAAAATATTTTCTTTTTCGTAATTTTCCTTACTTTTATAGGTTTCAATATTAACTCTTTTGTATTTTCTTCGCTCTTCAATTTTACTTCTGACAACTAACTTAATGAAGGATTCTATTGTCTTTCCATCTGTGAAAGGCATGTGATGTTTGAATCCTGAAAATCTTTTGCTATAAGTAAAGATAGAGTTGAATGCACGAGAGTTGTGGTTCTTGTAACTATATAAAAAGTAAAGTACACGATGAATACACACAGTAATATGATTTCCTTTGAATTCAAAGCGGACACATTAGACTGTGATCTAGTTAACTTCTAAAATACCATACAGTTTCAACTTTCATAAATGAGTAAAGATCACCGAGTATTCGGATTCTTCACAAGAAGTTTTTAAAAATAAAAAATAAATCTTATATTTTAACGGTACTTTTAAATCAAGGGCATTTTATTTACCTATGAGAGCGTTATTATTGTTGAAAAATGTGCACTTTTTAAAAGAAAGTTTCTATAATAAGCAAAAGTTGTGGCAAAACGGCGAAATGCATAAACTGATTGGCTGGAAACAAATGATTGCAGTTATCATGTGTATTGATGTGTTAACAAATGTTCGTAGTCAAATGCTGGTTCGTGTTTTAACGAAAACGATGCGACTTTTGGACTGTAATTTGTCTTATTGCGAGACAGTGCTATTCGCGCACTGTTCCAAGATGGAAGCTACAACTCATGCGGAGGGTTACATCAAAACATTGGCGGAGGTGCTAAGTCGACGGATGGCATTCGCGACAAAAAATAGATACATTTACGGAATGAACAATGTGATTATAGCATCACATGAATTTAGCCCACTGTGTACATAAAAAAGTCTCTTTTTAATGTGGTTATCTCCTTAAAATATTAGGAAGCCAGTGTAACTATGACGAGATCAAAATTCAATGCAATCGTCCTTCGACTATTTTAAGTCCTAGTTACCGGCGACACTTCAACCAATAACTGCTCCAGACAAATGCTTCTATTTTCATTCTAAATAAGAACTAATGATCCAATTTAGCCTCTGCTGCTTTGTCATGTCGTTTCCTTTACATTGGATGTACAGTGGGAAGATGTTCAATTTGTGCGGTCAGGTGCTTTGTGCAGCATCCATGTTATGACACTCTTTGCACTTGCGGGATGACCGTTTGACTCATTTTATTGCTCACACCATCATATTAATTAATGGAAGAAATTGCCTCAATATATATGTGGTTCTTTTTAGAATTATTTTTATTTTTCTTCTAAGTAATTTTTGTTATATTAAAGAATCTGTTTCGCTTACTTCATCGCATTTTTTTATCCAACACTTAATATTAATAAAATATCAACTAATAAGAAAAAAGAAATATTTTCTTTTTCTTGTACAGTAATCTATTACATATAAATATAAACTTTAATTTGCTGTGTTGTATGTCGGTATGTCATCAAATCAAAGGATTTTTAGACTTTCGCCTAAATTTTTCACATAGTTCTTATTATTAGGAAAGAAAACTCACATCAAGGGTATGCTTTCATGAGGAGTCTAATTTTTTAACTATTTGACAGTGGAACGTTATGTATATAATTCTATTAAGAAATTAAGAATTATATGCAATTAAGAAATTATATAAGTATTAATAAAAGTATCTTCAATGTTTGGTCGTTAAAAAATAACAAGTTTTTAACTCAATCCTGTTTAGCCAAACTGTTATCTAAAAAAAGGGTACTAATTCCTATAAATTTATTAATTTATCCTATACATATATAAATAAATTCATTTATATGAACATTTTTTTTCTTTAGTTATAATGTTTCTACCAAAAAATAACTCTTTGTAAGGTTTCAACAGTGAATCGAGTGCTCTGCGCTAGCAATATCTCTGAATTTGCGTTATATTGAGCTTGACCTCAGTGTGTAAGGATTCAAAACAGTTTGTCGAGGTTTCGAAGTACCATTTGGAGGAATCTGTGAAGTGATGAATAATCAGTAATAAAGAACTGGGCATATAATCATGGAAATAGCGAGATGTGCGAATATTTCAAGTTAAATTTGAGTGTTTAGTCTCTACGCTAGGGAAACAATCTTCTATTCTTCTATTTTATGTTTGCAAAGATAATTTTACACATTATTGTAAGTCCATGATGTATTTAAAAATAAGTAATGCAAATTTTATTAATTAATGAAATTTAACTTGTCTTAAGGTTTTTTATATAAATATTTGAGAGAAAACAGAGGATAATCCCCCCGTCCAAAATCATATTTTTAGTACTTTTCAATAACTGTGAATCCCCATAGATATTTGCAAGAAACTAATCAAGATTCCTAAGGAATGACGTGATCTAAATAAAGTTTTTTAAGGAATCTGAACACGCCACTACATGTCCTAAGAAAAAACTACATTTCTCTTACACAATCCATAAAAATGGGTCATAAATCATCATTTATCAATGGAACATGGGGGAAAGGGCATGTATCTTTCCGCTAAAAAAAAGGAATTCTTCTGGTGTTTTTTTTTTTTTTTTTTGTCCCTGTTTTCAAATTTACAAAACTGACTAGTCTAAAGACTCCCAAGAAAATCAATTAAAAAAATTAAAGAACATATATTTGAAACAGCATTAAAAAAGGAAAGTCTCCCTGGATTTACTTAATTCGTCTGACTGATGAATGTATTTTCATGATCTTCTTAGTACACGAGGATGTGAGTTTTCAAATCTTTGATAAATACTAAAAAATACTTGTAAAAAAACAGGAAAAAAAATCTAAATCCCTTTTCTTCTCTGTTTTAAAAGCATTTTATTCTTTGCTTTAAGTCCAATATTCTAAATTTGGGGTGGAAAGTGAGAAACTCCATAGGTTCCACAATATGCTCACATATTCGTGGTGACATGTAGACGTGATCCTTAAGGTTAGAAAACAGTATCACATTTATCAGTACTGATTTTAAATATGTATACAAAATCTTTGCTGTACAACAGCATTACGCAAGTACAGTTCATGCTCAATGTAAATCTTTTTTAAAACTCGGAAATGCTTTAGTTTTGAATAAAATACATATAATTTTTTTATTTCGTTTTTTCAAGATATACGCTAAAATGAGCTCTAGTAAGTATATTATGAAAAAAAAAACTTAGCCAAATCTGATGTACCTGTATAAACTTTTTTATTTAATCATTGCTCATTAGATTAGAAAAACAACTATAGCTACGCTGCAAATAAATATTTGCTGTATTCAATATATCAGAATTTTTTTGGAAAAAAGATCACTAAGCACTTATAAAAAAGATAGACTATTGTATTAGTTTATCTAAACATAAGATAATGAATTATGTATAATCTTATCTTTCAAAAATGGATAATTATTGCACTTTAGTTTTATTAGGAATTCATGAAGTGAGTGTTTATTCCTTCCCTAGGGCTTTCTGTTACGTTTCGTATTCATCAAAATTAATTGAAGTTAATGATATATTACACTGAAACTTCTCTCTGAAATATTTAATGCATTTATATTAACTGATGACGAACATAGCGATTCCCGCACCGTCGATTTTACTTCGGTATTTGAGTGTTCAGAACTTTATACATAAATTCTTCGGAATTCCAAATAAATTAATTGAATCTCCATGATTTAAAATATGTTTTCAATGAAAGTCAGTTATTTGTTTAATTAAATAAACGTCGCACTAGAGCAGTGATTCCCAAATTATCCCCAAACAGGGGTCCCCAATATTATTCATGAGGTCTGCGGAAAATTAAAATGGATTTGGGTGTCCCTGAACAATTTCAGGGGGCCCTTGCAAGGTTTAATATAAAACAAAAAAAATGTTGATCCCTTTTTTATTCAATTCCTACTATTATAGCTCTCTACACACACTCTCTATATATTTATTTATTTATCTTGGTGGAATTTTCAGTCGTTAATAAAATACATTTTAAAGCGCTCAATTGAGCTGAAATTTTATATACATGATTATTTTGGATGACAATACAATAATTGAATTATAATTAATAAAAATTGATTAAAACTAATTATTCAAAGAATTACAAATACAGCCACGTTGGCATCATTTTTGGCGACTTGTGTCAAAACTTGAGAAGGTTTTTTTTCTCACGTTTTAAAGCATTGAGTTGAACTGAAATTTTATATTCACGATTGTTTTGGATGACAGTACGATATTTTAATGATAATTAATAAAAATTAATTACCACTTAATTTTGTGATCCTGTCATATGTATATACATATTTATATTAATTGTAGCTCTTTAATAAAAAGTAGCTAAAATAAAATTTTTCTGTGTTGATCTAAGTAGGAATTGACTTATTTTTTATATTACTTGTTTTTTTTTTTTTTTTTTTTTTAAGGAAATTTAAATAAATAACAATAATTCACTTGCATATTTCCGACTGGGTGTTAAGCCCTTTTGCGCGTGGACTAACTCAGATCCCAAACAAAAATGAATTTATACTAATACAGGAGCATCTTAATGGAAAACCTACAAATGAGTAACTTAAAATCACTATTTGAACAAGAATACCACAAATTTTGGTTACAAAAACAGTTCCCAATTTTATATCCTGCATTATGGGTTATTTCGTAGAAGTTGATGACTTCTTTCAGACTTACAATTTAGTAGAACGTGGATTCAGTACCGTAAAAAATCTAAAAAAAAAACAACCGAAAACTAGTGCTTGTGTGGTTGCTTACAAACATTGAGCTGGGCATAGATACACTCATGACATCTCATCAAGTTCATCCAAGTGATTAATTTTAATTTTATTTTAAGCAAAAGTTATGTTAACAGTAAATAATTCTTCAACAAAATGTTTTTTTAAGTTGTAATTTTTATACTATGCATTTATTTGGTTTTTTTCTTGGGGGCTTTAGGAATGATTTGACTTTAAAAAGGGGTCCTTGTGCAAACTTTGACTATAAAAAGGAGTCCGTGAGTTAAAAAAGTTTGGGAACCACTGCACCAGTGCATCACAACAGATTAATGGTGATTCACAAAGCATGTAATTTAGATTCCGGAATATATGATGGAGCATATTCTCGGTTAATGCCTTACTATCTAAATTTCCACTCCTTGTCATATGAGAACTTACCACCTTATGAAAATAATTCTGAAGACTATACGTAATCTGTATACCATTTTGATGCTTTATATTTGATATTTTTTATATGATAGAATTAGTATAAAGAACATGAAAATACTTTGACAAGTTTGTCTGTAAAGCAAAAACTAAAATTGGAAAAAAAATTAGAATTTGTGTTATCTTTGAATAGAATATTATGATATCGGCACTTCTAATCTTTATATAACGAAAAATTAATCCTAAATTTCGGTTTTATTCGAAAATATATTTTTGGTTATTGGAATTTCTAAAATAGGTTTAATGTGGATTTTTGCCATTTTCTACAAGTCAAAAAAACATTATATATAATATTTTTATTGAAAACAAACAAGGAAACCACATTTATTCGTGCTGAACATACAAAAGTAGGAATATTATATTTTCTGCTGCTCTTTAATAAAACCTGTTGTTAATAACATAAACACTTACAAAACAATATTTTTTTTTAATGTTTATGCTATTTTTATCTAAAATTAATTCTCGTTCAATTCTCAGGAAAATATGTGTCAGATACAAACCGAATAAAATAAAGTTTACAATAAAAAGGATTTTAGTGGAATAATGCATTTAATTCTTGCCGAGATTTTTCATTATTTTTTTCATTTGCTTAAAGACATTTACTATTTTATTTTTTTGAAAAAAAAATGGATTTATTATTTAAATATTATAAAATAGGTTTTAAAAAGTGAAAATGCTATATTATGATGCAACTCAGTAACGGTATCAGTTTCAAAAGTGTTTTTTTTTTTTTTTTCAAATTTTTCGTTTCTAAAACTAAACATGTAACCTTGTATAATTTTACTCTGGAAATAAATATATCAATGTGAAATTAATTCCAACCCTTGTATCTTCAGAAACTTAACCTTTATCACGCATTGTGCAAATGTAAAACGCAGAATGCAAATACATAAATGCATTAGCAGAAAATTAATGTATGGCATAATCAAGAAACAGAATATAAGACCTCCATACATTTTTGTTTCTCTTCAAAATCACGCACCACAAACTTTTCTCAATATTCTAAGCAAATTCAAGACTTGGGTTTCTTCAAATGGAGATGTGTGCGTGCAAGAACCTTGTGTACACGCTTCATCTTATCTTCCGCACACAACATTTTAATAACGAAACCAGTCCCCCTTCCCCACGGTTCTGGAAGGTCAACCTTAGCAAGTAGTCACATTCTTAACGACCTTCGTTTCGAAGATATCGAAATGATGACGTCATGCTAATAAGCAAGCAGGAACATGCTCCTAGCGGCAAAAAAAAGTTACCTGCCGTTGATGAGCCTCATTAATTCAGAAAATGCCTTTTCTATATTTCCCGGTCGTCGAATTTGATGCATGTGAGTCATGTCTTTCTATGCAGTTTAATTAAGCGATGATAACCTCGCAGGAACATTAAATTTTCTATCTTTAAATGATGGTAATCTTACCCGTCTATGGATTATAGATACTGCGACAGAGTATCAGGGTATACGTTCTGGATGGAGTGTAATTAGTTTATTTAAATATTCGGGGGGAGTATATGGGTGAGGAACATACCTTAAGGCCAGAATTTTGAAAGTTGCAATTCGGCTAATATTTACGCTATATTTTATGCATCTTTTCTCTTAGATACACTGATTTTCAGAAGAAAATTTAAAAAATTTTTTACATAAATTAAACTATTATTTCAACGGTTTACAATGACAGCTGGTAATTGAATATTTTTGACGGTTTGCATTTTGGGAAGTATTCAAAATATACACTTATTTTTTTCAATGTCTTTGATTACACATGTATGTAAAACTGATGTGTTGGTGAACTAAAAAATTAATTAATATCTTTGTTATTGCATTAATTTTCTTCCTGTAAATTATAAATCAATGTTTTTTAAAATATTTTAAAACAAAATCTTACATTACTTAAATTTCTTTGGAGGAACAGTTTAGGGTCACTACGTTTTGAACCGTGATTTTGCAAAAAAAAAAAAAATGGTATTGAATTTAGGGTTGGATTTATTCTTATTTTAATACATCGGAGTAGAGAAATTGTATTAAAAAAAACACCAGTTATTACTTCAATTGATCGTAACTCTAACAACAACGAAATTTCCCTCCAAAACCCAAATTCAGTCCCTGTAAAGAAGTCCAAGCTATAAATCGGCAAAATATTATTATTACCGAAGTATTTTTCACAAAAGGAGAATGTTTTGAAAATATGTCAATCTTTTTTCATATTTTGCCTACAAATTGCCTTTAAATACCTTTTTCTTGTAATAATATTCTTATACCAATTTTACATAAATATTCTAATTCAACTGACACTAAATATCCAAAAAGTAATTCCTGTATACACTTTTTCAAAATCACGATTCCGAACGCAGTCAGTTGCTTTAAATTATGAGATAATTATGTAGTATTTATTTTTATTTAATATATTTGAAAAAACATTGCGTTAAATTATTTTAAATTTAGATTTTTTCTTTTGCGTCATGCAAGCACATATTTCAAAAGGTAAGCAGACAATGATTCTAAACAATTCTTAGCAACAAAACAAATATAATAAATACACTAACTGAAACAATTGAAAGAATGTTGCAATTTTTTTTAAAATTAGGTGCTTTTCTTTCACTTTTGAAGAAAAACGAAAGGCTTACTATGAATCATTACTGGTGTTTGCTATTTTTAATAATTTCTAGCGATTTATTTTAATGAAACTACGTCTTGTGGTATTTTACAATATCAATTAATCAAGTGAACTATTTTTCTTTTTTCATTATTAAATCTACATTAACCAATATTTTTTTGAAAGCTCTATTAGAGAATTCAGTTATTTTTTTCTATTTCTTTTTTGGCATAGAATCGGTTTTACATTTTCAAAATATGAAACGAAGAAAAGTTTTGTTTTACCTATTATGTGGGAAATATGGAATTGAGTGAGAAATGTGGAAATTCAGGTATTTAACCGTTCACATACATGCACAAATGATTAACGTTTGACGCAAAATCAAGAGGAATAATGAATTACAGGATGCGTCACGTCGCCTGCTTGCAAGGTTAAATAAATATTTTTTTCCATTACCTTTCATCCCTGACACCTGAGTTTTGCCACAATACTTACAGGAAGTCATTAGATAGATTCTTATTCGCCATCTTCAAGGATTCAAATTGACACGGTGTATTTTTATCTTTAGGTTCATGCAAAACCTGAAATTTGGCATGTTATTTTATCCTTTAGTTGCCAAATTTTGGATGCTTGAATGGTAAAGTAATACTGATGCCGGGCAGAGATAATTCGAAATACCTCAGGCGGAAAGAAATTTTGATTGTATTGCTTCAGTGTGTCATCCCAGTTCTTTTTTTGTGTGTATGTGGGGCTTTGGCGTGTGACATTTTAATGCTTTCTGATTTCCGACATCTATTGTTTTGGGCAGTGTGCCTCAAAAATGCGTAAAGTAGTCTTTTTTTTTTTGAGCGGATAGTATACTTAAACGAATGCATTGTTAACGTCCATCGTCGAATCTGACATATTCATCTAGATGAAGGTCCAGTTAATAACTAGAATGTATTCTGGCATAAAATCTGACCAACAATTCTTTTTATGCGCTTCTTTGCCTTTTTTTGATTCATGAAGTTGGAATAGAGAAATTGTATAGTGAAATATCAATAAAATTTAAAACAATTACATGGATAAGAAGAAAATACAATGTTCTTAAACAGTTTTTGTGTGAATAAAATGAAGTTATAAATGTTTTTTTTAATACAGGGTCCTAATAACTTTCTCCTGTGTTTCGAAGGGCTATAGTAAAAGAACTAAGACAAATACATCCAAGAAGAACATTTGAAAGTATACAGAAACGATTCAAGTTAAATTTTTATATATTTTACTGGGGTTTTATGAGTAAAACCTTAGTAACACAGCATACATCAATGTTAATCAACTACATCACGCAGCAAAGGAGTTACAAAAACTTAGTCTTAGAAATCAAGTTTTCCGATAACACGTGCTATCAATAACTTTGGTTGAGTAGAGTGTGTCATGAGTTTTTGTCTATCGCATTAATGTATGCCAAGCACCCAAGGTTTTACACATAGAAAAGTTGGTAAATAAAACATGGATTGTTTCTATATGCTTTCAAAAGTTGTTTTTTTTACTGCATTTGTTTTAGTTTTTTTTTATTATAGAGCTTCAAAACCCGGAAGGAAATTAAGAATAAATCTGTAATTTATGACCATTAAGTTGCCTATATAGGACCATTTAAAGAAGTTTTTTTTAAAGTTTTAGAAGGGAAAGTGTTTCAGGTTGTATTTAGTCGATACATCATTACCCAATGATTCCTTTTCAAATAATGAAAGTTTTTAAAGCAACTTTATTTATCTGGCGCCTAAGCTTCATATATGGCAAATAATTATTTGTTTCTTATATTTACCAACATCTGAATTGAATAGAATTATAAATTTAAATTAAAATGAAAAAAAATAATAAATTTGGATAACGACTATTATTATAAAAGCGAATGTCATTTTTATTCACCCTACTTTTTATCATAAATTGTTAAAAATATATTATGCATAAGATGGTCCTAGGTTTTTATTTCTAGGCAAAATAATCCTTAGAAAGAATTAATGAAAAATATTAACACTAACAATTGACAGTTAACTCCAAGGGGCTGATTGTAACTTGCTGATATTATAATCAAACCATTTCTCTTCCTTTAAATCTCAGGATCATTGTCCCACCTTGCTGAAACGGGCTTGCTGAATCGAGCCGAATAATTAAAGTTCCCGGTCGGATTATCAGGTACTGATACCCCTGGTATCCGTCCTTTGTTTTCTGACCAAAAAGTGATGGCCGGATCAGAATACAAAGAATGCTCAAACTTTGGCTGTAGGCTTGCATCGGGATCGAATCCTGGAACATCGAAATCATCGTGAGTGGTAGAAATGTATTTCGGGGGTGATCTGGGTCTAAATTCATAATTGGCGATGTCTGAACTGATTTTTTCGTATAAATAACGCTCCATTAATGCACGTCTTTTGCCGCGGCTTGGAGGTGGAGGTCGAGGTGGTGTCTAAAAAAGAGAGAGTCAGTGTAAGTAATGCGTAATAATACGAAAAAGGGAAAGTGACATCCAAAATTATTAAGATACACATACTGAAACACACAAAGTATGTAAGTTCAATAAAAGAGAGAGTGTTGATATATTTTTTAATACATGCATATACCGACGTGATTAATTAAATCTATTATAATGGACTTTAAAATGTAAACTGATGAAAACTCATTGGAAATTTTCATCAAACTTATTACTTATGAAACCATTAAGAAATTTAATACGATCACCATATTCTCTAAACAGTGTTTTATGAGTTTTTGAATATTATTAATCTTATCCTTATTTTTATGAAGTAATAATTACACAGTAAATGTTTAAAAAAATCAAATCCTATAACTAACTATATGAATATTATTTTTCACGAATGGAAAAGTAAAATATCCATAACTTTGCTAAAAAAAATATTTTTAACTTTAATAATAAATTAAAAAAGCATCTATTTTTATTAAAAATATCGCTACTGAATTCATGGTTTATAATATGTACAGGTGTATCCAGATAATCTGTAGCACAAATTGGTTATTCTTAGTTTTAATAAAGTTTATGAGAAAGGAATAAAAAATAATATTAGGTATAAACTTTCTCTTTGATGTCTACTAAATGTTATTAGATTATTCATATCTCCATGTGCATAAAAATTATTAATATATAATACATTGTTTTTCAAAAAACATATAAATAGAGATTAGCTATACTAGCTAGCGGATACACAATGTAGTTTATTTTTATGTATTATCATTAAAATTAATATAATTTTCTTCAAGAACTAAATTATTGAGAGTTAAAATTTTGAAACTTTTTAAAACACTGTTTGGATCATCATTATCATAATTTTCTTAAAGTTCCTGTATTATATCAAGTACATCTATTCAGTTAAAAATAGATCTTCAAAATCACGGTAAATAGAGTAAATATTCCTTTCTCTTTTTGGAAAATTAATGAGATTTTTATTATTTTTAATAACAGCTTTATCACCGAGATTGTTTATATTTTCCTAAACACATTGTAATAATTTATCAGAACTAGTAATGTGAGTTTTAAATTCATTATATATATTTACAGAGGATGAGAGAAAAGCTATCTATTCCATTTTTATTTTTATAAACAAAGGAGACATGGAAAACCTTAACGAAAAAAGCATTCAAAACATATTTATTTTTGATTACTCATGAAAAAAGACAAATTTCTTACGATACCGAAAAATAAATACATAAGCTTCATAACATGAGAAACAATTGTTTTTATTATATACTTAATATAATTTTTCACGAGAGACTTCGAAAACAGAATACTGTAGCAAGGGCATGAAACTGTTTTTGACATCAAAGTAGTTAATTCAAATAATCATCAACAAAGGTCTGTGCATGAAGTGATTCTCCTAAAAGATGCGCAAAAGAGCTATTAAACATGATTTATTGCACCATCAATGTTGACAACAAAGTCTTTTCACTCTCTTGTTGGTTCAGATGAACTTTATGGCGGTGTTAATATTGTTAGTTGAAATTATTTTTAATTTAACCTGATTTATATATATCATAGCCATTACCAGAAGATTTCTATCTGAGGAAGACAAAGAGCCTATAAAATTTAGTGAACTGTAAGTTGAAAGTATTGAATGCATTCAGAATGACTTTGGGAGTATACAATCTGCAACACAACTATCTCTGTGTATGTATTACATCATTCTCAGATAGCTATTCTTGGACTTCAGGAAATTAACTAATTTACAAAAGTTTAAATACTCTTCATTAAGAATTATGATTATTAATATTTTCCTTATAATGATGAAAATATTGGTTAAAGTGTAGATTAGGGGGGGGGGGACTTGGCGATGTCAATTTCTTTTGGTGACCGATTTCGGTCACCAAGCTACTTCCAAATTACCAAATTATGCAGTCTGCTAGTATGAATTCGTTATCTCACCATGATATCTAGATAAAAATCACCACAAATCCAAAGCCTCCCTTTTTAATCTACACTTTAGCCAAAATGTTATTTGAGAATTTTAAAATTATAAATAAATTAAATGTATAAGAGAGAGAATTGTTGATTTTATTATCTAAAATGGAACCCTTTGCAGTAATATTTAAATTATATTTCGCATTCAGTTTTTTTTAAAAATGGTATTTAAGTGTTATACCATCGTCAATTTCATCAAATCAAAAGACATCGCCAAATGCTGTGATATAAAGACAAGGTACTTACGTATTATCGCAACAATCGCCAACTCGCTGATTCGGCTCCCCCGATTTCTAATGTGTCATACACGCTGAATTGGCAACCAGGTGCTTCGTTTTATATAGTGGCGCCAATAGGTTGCGATAACACGTAAGTACCAAAGATAATTAATAAAGGATAACCACCGTTCCCGCGTTCACTCGAACACAATAGGAATAACTTTGACATAATTTGGCGACATTTCTTAAATTGGCAAAAAGGATCGATGGTGTAATAGGTAAGTGCCTTTAAAAGATATTTATGTTTATTCCATGAGAAATATATCATTGTTTTTCACTGCTGATCACTTAGTCTGCCTATTTCCTCTCATATTGATTGCTAGCCTAACACCAAATTGTATAAATACGAAGAAGTGAAAAAATGCAAAGCAATTATTCGGTACTTACATACTACCCGCCTACCATTTTCAGCAAATAAAAAAATCGATACCAAACGTCATGATGTACAGCCATCAATAAAAAAAAACATTTCCGCAAATTCTGAAACAAAATAACCTCACATTCATAAATTTTCTTATTTTTATTCTTGCATTTTTTGAGAGAAATTATTAAAATTTGAAATTAACCTTCTAAAAAAGAGGGTTGGATCCTATTTTAGTACACATCTTTATTTATCGCCAACTTTTCGAATTATTATCCTCATTTTAGGTAGAAGTCCGATACAAATAAATGAGCTTCTGGCGCAATTTGGCATAGTCTCCTTGCCAAAGGTGCGGACTAAAATAGATTTGTACCAGTAGCGCACACAGGAATTTTTCAAGGGGGTTCCGGGGTTGAAAGTTCACCATTCTTGTATCATGCTCCTTTTGATTTTGTTGATTTTCGGGAACAAAACACAGTAAAAAACTAATTATTGAATAAATAATTTGCATTTATTAATAAAACTAATCATTAGTAACAAATATTTAATTAAATTTTTCGTACTATATAATTAGAATTATAATCAATCGGAAAAAAATCGAGGGCTTTGGGGGGGGGGTTAGGAACCCCCAGGACCCTCCCCTTGTGTGCGCCACTGATTTGTACTTAATATATTTATAGATATAATATCTTGAGAAAAATACCGTTGAAGAACATGAAGAAAGTATGCATTTGTTTGAAGATATTCTCAGGTTGAACAATACACATGAAGCATTCCATATATATATATATATATATATATAAATTTATATACATATAAACAAATGGATTGATTTTTACCTTATTATTAGCAGCTAAAAATACAAATTTTGTAGAAATATTCTTACTTAGGTACTATCGCAACAATCGCCAACGTTCGAGATAACTCGCTTCGTTGGCAACCCCCATTTCGCATGTGTCGTGTGCGCTGAATTGGCAATCACGTGCTTCGCTTCATATAATGTCGCCAATAGGTTGTGATAACACGTAAGTACCGAAAAATTTCACAGTAAAACAACAAGAATTTTGTAGAAATATTTTATGAATATATTCAAGTACTATAGAAGCAAATTATAGGACACAGAGAACATTTTAGAGTGGAATAAAATTTGCTATTTAAAAAAATCCTAGAAATTTAGAAATACTCGTCATTTTTATCATTATTTAAATTAAATAAAAAATAAATAGTAATAATGTTCAGTAAATATTTTAAAAACAACTTTTATGATTCTTATATATCATCTTTTTTTACGTGTAGTTTTATACATGTTAAATCCTTGTTTAAAAGTACGCTTTGGACAAAAATATTCCGAATAGCTTTTAGGATTTCTCTATTTTTTTAAAAAATAAAATAAAATAAAGCGTTATCTTATTAAACAAAAAATTAGTTACCGTAAATTCTGCTCGATGCGTGGATTGCAAAGTAGATTTCATTGCTTCTTTAGAAACTAATTCTATGGCGGTAATCAAATCTTTTTGACCCCTGCGTAGTTTATACGCCACATTAGTATCCGATATTCGGCGTGCCATTTTTTAAATGTAAAAATATAGATAATTTAATGCATGAATTTTGAAATAATCATTCAGTCCTTTTGTTCAACGAGCCATATCCAGTTGTAACTACTGAAAAAGGACTCACTGATGGCTTAACTTTTCTTACACACGCGTATTAGTTCTTAAATAAAACCGCGTGAAAAGAAATTACGTACCAATAAAACTTAGGTTGTCATAGAGACGATCATTGATTCTTTGCTTGAAGAAGATACTAGATATGTATCGATTCTTTCCCTTTTTTTCTCTATGGTGATATCTTGTGATGTCTAGATACGTTCTTTGTTGAAGCTGTATTAGAGCAAATTGACCTGTATTCCACTCCCCCCATCTATGAGGGATGACAAGAGAGAGAGAATTAGTTTCGAGTTTTTTTCAGATTTTTCTCTCCATAATCAATTATTTTATTATTATTAAAGTAAAAAATATGTCCTGCTTATGAATTTAATGCTTCATTTTGCTACGTATATGAAAATAAGAACTGTTTTATATGAAATTCGTTCAGGTGGACGTGATCTCGATGGTTCTCAAACAATCTTGTAGCGTTCTGCTTCAGTTTAAAAAGCTTTCTATTTAGAATGAAATGTTTCTTACGCATTAAAATAAGGCCAAATTAAAAACATATTATTTTTGGGTAATAAATTGTGTAAACAATAATTGTATAAATTGTATAAACATAAATATTTAAAGAATTTTTTTTTTAATTTTGCTGTTCAGTTTAGAGTATTTAATGTTTCTGATTACATATCTCTACCCGATGCAAATATCTGTTTAAATCAGCCAAAATACTTCGTAATTAAGAATGAGGCAAGTTCATGAAAATCACATGATATATGTAATGCCTTGCTTTTCATTGAATTTAAAACTGCCATTAGGCTTGTAAAATTCAAACACAATTTCAGATTTGATAATAATTGGCAATAGCGCGAGAATTGAAAGATTGGAAACACATGATCGCCTTTATCATGTAGTTATACCACATGAGTTCAGCCCATTGAGGTCAGATGACGAGTTCGCGACCTAAGTTGGCACCTCGCTTTTGTATGAGATTTACGAACTAATATATATTTCTAAGTGTCAAATTTTAAATGTTCCATCTTCTGTAGTAACACGATCTATACTTAGGGAAGTGAAATATACATTGTACACTTGATAAACAAGTTACCGCTCGAGTAAAACCACACATATATAATTCGTTTTCGTAAAAAAATTCCGCAATTTTTGTCCAGTAAGCTTCTAGCCATTTCTTTAAATCTGCTTTTTTTTTAAAACGTGGCTTTTGAAGCACAAATTTAATTTTGGAATTGTGCATATTAATGTTTTAAAAAAATTTATTTCATATAGTTATTTGTAATGAATTCATTAATAATTTCGGTCTTCGACATCATGTTCCACATTTCCTTAATATTTTCGGAAAAATCTATATATATATATATATATATATATATATATATATATATATATATATAAAGGGTGTTTTTTAGAGGTATAGAACTTTAAATTGCAATAAAACAACGATGTATTATTCGATTGACATGAATTTTTTTATTCGGAAGATAATCTTGTGGCATTACATTTTAAATATGATTTCTGGCATATGACTGCCACGGCTGGCTCGGATGTAGTCCAATCTGGACGTCCAATTTTCGATGACTTTTTCCAACATTTGTGGCCGTATATCGGCAATAACACGGCGAATGTTGTCTTCCAAATGGTCAAGCGCTTGTGGCTTATCCGCATAGACCAATAACTTTACATAGCCCGACAGAAAATAGTATAGCGGTGTTAAATCACAAGATCTTGGAGGCCAATTCACAGGTCCAAAACGTGACATTAGGCGGTCACCAAACGTGTCTTTCAATAAATCGATTGTGGCACGAGCTGTGTGACATGTTGCGCCGTCTTGTTGGAACCACAGCTCCTGGACATTATGATTGTTCAATTCAGGAATGAAAAAGTTAGTAATCATGGCTCTATACCGATCACCATTGACTGTAACGTTGTGGCCTTCATCGTTTTTGAAGAAGGATTCCACCAGCCCATAAAGCGCACCAAACAGTCAGTTTTTCTGGATGTAACGGTGTTTCGACATACACTTGCGGATTAGCTTCACTCCAAATGCGGCAGTTTTGTTTGTTGACGTAGCCATTCAACCAGAAGTGTGCTTCATCGCTAAACAAAATTCGCTTATGAAAATCGGGAACAACGGCAATCTCGTTTTGGGCCCATTCGACGAATCTACGCCTTGCTTGATGATCGTTTTGATGAATTGCCAAACCAAACTGAGAATAAATCACTTGACAGCTGTTAAATCGGTCACCATCTTGGAAAGTAATGCCAACTTAAACTTCTATACCTGAAAAAAAAACACTCTTTACAATAAGGATATTAATATTTTAACTTAACGGATCGCCATTGAGCTGCAAGTCTTGCTTGGGCAAGAGAGTACAAAGACTGGAATTGTAGAGGACTGGAAAAGAGTAGCATGGGAGTGATGAGTCTTGATTCAGACTACTTACCGCCAACGGATGGCTGTGAATATGGCGTCAGGCTCATGAAGCCTGACGAGAAATGCCAGATTGGAACTGTACAAAGGCATGATGGCTCAATCATGGTCTGGGGTATTTTCTCGTGACATTGTTTGGGATCTTTGGTGCGTGTACCAATCTCCCTCAATGCAATTTGGTACGTAGAGTTGATGGGTGATCACCTCCATCCGTTTGTGCTGTTTTGTTATCCTCACGGTAACGGGAGTTTTCTAGCAAGATTCGCTGGTTGGAGGAGCATTCCTCTGACTTTTCTGTCATAAATTTTTAAATTCTTTATGAATTATATATTATATATGATATATATATATATATATATATATATATATATATAATTCATAAAGAATTTAAAAATCTAGATCTCTCTTAAAAGAATTTCCTCATAAAATCTCTTTTCAGTGGATACCGGCGTATTGTGACATTGCTGGGAATGAGCATGCTGATATATCCTTGCTTAAAGAGGAACCCTTTTGATCCAAAGACCTGCTAGGATTTCGACCTTTAATTCCTTAAGGCTTTTCTCTAATATGGCCTTTAAGCATAATTTTAAAGTGGGAGTTGCGGGGTTACCGAAGTTCAAAAACAGCAATTTTGAACTAGAACCCATCCTGGGCTCCTGGAGTTCATAAAAAAGCTGCTGTAGCTCATTTTAGACTTTTGATAGGGTATGACTGTTTGAGATCTCATTTCTACAGAATTTATATCGCCGGACTGTGTACTCTGTGTAACTCTGGTCAGCCTATGACCGCTGAACATTTGGTCGTGTGCTCTGCACTAATTAGTATGAATTCAACTGTCGAGAAATATTGAAGAGCACGTGCACTAATGGTATAGGTGCTATTGTAGTGTGTGGCATTTGTAAAGTAAAAAAAATATTCGTGGTATTGATACTGAAAACCATTTTACATAATAAAAAATTGATGAAAATATACTTTACTTATAGACGGTTTAACTAATGCAAAAGACAAGAAATGACATTTTTTTAATAATACCAAAATATAATACTCTTAATTATTTTTATTTCAATTCATGAAAAAAACCGAAGACACATTTTAGTTTTTACTTATTATTTTGGATTAAAAAGTTCTCTTTTAATTAATCAGTTTTTGTATTCAGTTGTTGCGTGTTGCTGTAAATTTATTTTTTAATTTAATACGACCAAGTAGCAAAAACTGTTGAATTTATCCATGCAAAGAGGAAAAGAAGTTCTTTTTTTAAGTGAGAAAGATTTTTTCAAATGTTTCTAATCAAGGTGGAAAAAAAAAGATTCATTTATTTATCGCGGTGAAGAATTTGTGGCGACGATCAAAAATTAATTAAATTCAAAAGTCTAAATAAGCTGTTTAAGTAAAATTTTTCAACATTGCTTTCTAAGTTAAAAGAAATTTTTAGAAATGCTAGTCTTTTATTCAAACTCAGATAAATTCCAAGTAATATTTATAAAATATTCTACGTTATTGGAATAAATCGCATACACATTTTTTTCACTTATTGCTAAGCATTCGTTGTATAATAACAAAATCTAACCGAAGAGAGTTTAAAAATTGTTCTACTGTATAACAATCAATTTTTTTGGCCTCAGAATTAGGAGTATAAAAAATACCATATTTTTTTTAATAAACACATTTTACATATTATATAGCGAAAAAATTAAAACATTTAACATTTTATTACAAATGCATAAAAGGGCATAAAGGGTGCATAAAGGGCATTTCTAAATACGTATGTAATTTATGAAAACACTTTAAAATTTCAAATGCTTTAAACTTCCCACGCATATTTACACTCGTGCGTAAAATTAAGAAAACTTGTACATTATGTTGAATTTCTTAACTAATAAGTAAATTTCAAAAAAATTTGGTACAAAAATGCATTTATAATAGAACAAGAGAAATATCTTTCGGAAATCATTTTGTGGACACACGATTATCAGTAAAGCTCATAATGTGCATAATGTCCAACGTAGTGATATCAAACTGAACATAAGTTTAATATGGGTGCAGCCAGCTCCCTCTCATAAATAGACAGGTGACAAAGCTGGATGGCGTACTGGACAAGAAGCAGTTGAAATATCCTTGTGTCCTGTGTGACAGTCGATACCACTCCTGCAGAATGACAGTTTTTAGTACCGGGATTTTTTAGTTCCACTCTTTCAGATGCAATTGTTCTTTCAAGAATGTTAAAGGTATATTTTTAGGATTAATTTTACGAGATCTGGCTGGCCAATACATGATGCGAATATCCTCACTTTGAAAATAACTGCCCACCAGCAGAACCCCTATGAGGAAGGGCGATGTCGTTCATTAACAGGAACCCATGAACAACTGTGCCCCTTAAAAGTCAAACATAAAGATCTTCGATCACCTCTATATACTTTGTAGTAGTCAGAGAGTCTGTCAAACACATACGGGATGTCCGTCTGTTCAGTGTGCACAAACCATTACATCTCCACCAGTATAATGACCCTTTTCGCAGATGAGAGAAGGATGGTATCATGTCCCAGACTCTCTCCAGATACAAGTACGCAGAGAATCAATATCCAGGTTGAATCACGACTGGAAGAACAGGGGACTCTACTGAAATCTCGTCCAAGGCGTCTGTTGTTTGCTCCATACCAAATGTGCTTTCTTATGGGCTACAACAAGCGAAACGCAAACAGCGGGTATTCTGAAATACAATCCATTTTCATGAATCTTCGAGCAACCGTAGACCATAAAACTCGGTTTCCAGCTCACATGAGAGCTGTGAAGGCGCAGAGGTTTATTATCACCTCGGCTAAAACGCCTATTTCACCACCTATTCATTCATCATTGTCGATCTTGGTCTACTTTGTCTAGGTCTTCTTGATGTGAATTCAGTGTCCTTAAACTGTTTCTACAAATTTCAGATGATACTAGGCGTTACATTGAACTCCATAACTAGCTACACTTTTGATTGGCCTGCTTTCATTCTGCCGACAATTCTCTGTCGCATTTTATCATCCATACGTTTGTGGCTGCTCATTTTATCTGATACTTTATAAAATTTACTCAGTTCTTGGGATAAACGCAGAAAAACGTGAAATACGAGCTTATCATCGCCTACAACCCTTCTCGTGCGCTTAAATCTCTCTCACAGTCACAACCCCGCAGATACGCACGTGCAAGTTGTGTATTCAACACTGACCTCTTGGATAATTCTTAAACGGCATACTTAGCATATTCGGTTCAATATTTTTTGTAAAAATAAACATATTTCGATAATTCTCTGAATTTTGGACGTGAATGCTTTTTTAGACTTAAGAAAAACAAAACTGTCTGAACAACTTATAAGTATGTTTGAATCCTTTTTTATTATAGTAGAAAATCAATTAGGATACTCATATGATAAATTTCTATTTTGAATATTTCGTAGTTCTAAATATACTGTAAGTAAATTTTTATTCTACAAACAGTGGATAAAATTTAAAAGTTCCTTCTTAAGAACAGTTAATTGCTAAATTCTAAAAAAGTTATTAATAAAGATTTTTCTTTGTTCTTAATGTCAACTACTAGGCATACACATCTATTTAATGCCAACGAGTCGAAGAGTTTACTGAAGAATTAAATCAATTTTAGGATAAGATTCGAGTCTAACAAGCGATTATACAAAATGCAGCGTATATCAACTATTCAAAAACATACCTTATACATTGGCTTTTCCTGAACTTGCCGCGGCGATCTTAAATAGATCTTGTTTGACTTATCTGAACAAAATACAAAAGCTTATTCTTACTCTAAATGACAGTACTATTATATCCTTGAAATGAAATTTCACTTTCAATGAGAAGTTTATTGTTGAGATGATGTGTTTACTTCCTTTTAAGAATGAAATATTTAACGAAATAAAAGTTTTATACGTAATGTAGCGTTCTTTTATTTTCTCAAAGACGGTTTTACTACTTATCTCAAATATTTTGATTAATGATTTCCATTGTCTCTTTTGATGAAGGACGAACATTAATCAAGAAGCAGCAGTTATAACATCATCAGCTTGTGCCATAACAGTGTCATCACTGAAATCATACGAATGTGTCACATTTTTCACAAATTTATTTTGACGGAAGTTTGCGACACATATATGCATGGTTTTAGTCGTTCTATTATAATAGTTATTTTAGAACTGAAAGAAATTCAGTTTTCTCATTCGATTTTCCTAACCACCTTAAGAGTACCAGGACATGCTCGAAAGAGTGAAATGCCAAAAATAAGACTTTTTATGGGACATGTCTCTTTACAAATTTCCAATAGCTTAGTTTTTTTGTGGTCTTAATAAAAATATTTTAATCATTTTGTAGAAATACAAAAATAATTTTTTTAGTTAAATTTTTTTTCCTGTTTAATTTAAGTTGGACATAATTTTTGAGATCTCATAATACAGACTTATGTTTAGGTACCATATTTTAAAAAAAGATGTCTTTAATATGTAAAATATTTTTTGCACGTATATAAAACAATACACAAGATAAAGTGAACTTATTTTTTTAGTAAAATATTAAGACAGTTTCTTTAAAAAAATTATAAAACTTTGTAATTTTGAACATTTTTATTTCTCCCCCCTCCACTTTTCATACATAAAATTATTTTTTTAAAAACTATGTACTACTTCGACTAAAAAAATAACTTCATTACATGCTCAGGTATCCTGTATAGAAGTATAAAAAATTTGGAACCATATAGTGCAATAGTTTTTTAAAAGTATGCCTAAAAGCAAAAAATTATGCTTTGGAGTAAAAGTGAAAAAACGAAACATTTTTGTAAAAGTTTGCTTACATTTTTGTCAATTACTTTTTCAAATTTTAAGGTTATTTTTTCTACGAACATATAAGTATTATACATTTTTAGATTCAGAAAAATATGCACTATTTTTTAATACTAAGATTGAAAAATTGATTTTTTGAATGTGTGCAAAAATGTCCAGGTTTCATTAACAATGTAATTATGAAAAAAAGAGGAAAAGATTGTAACAGAACATTTACTATCATTAAACGATGTTAACTTTTTATTTCTAAGCAAGAGGTGTCTCAAATTATTATTTTGAATAACAAAATATGTATGAAAAATTCAAGTTTTATGATGATATTAAAGTAAACAAAGAAAATTTTTCATTTCAGTTAAGAAGCTTTTTTAACCTTCATATTCTTTGCCAATGAGTGACGTGGTTGATAAAGGCTTTTACTTCTGATAGTAAATGTTCTTCTGACATTTGGTAAGTGTATATATGCCCTATCAAGGGACTATATAATTGTTTCCTATACTTTGACAAAACTTAGATAGAAATTGTGTTAAAAAAATGCTATATTTATTCCATATGGAAGAATAATCTATACTCAAATCTAACCTTGACTTGTACTCCGCGTTTATTTTAGTTGCTGAAACTAGGTTAAGCGTGGATCTTGAAAAACAGGACACATAGAAAAAACGAGTTCGTATTTTGCAAATTAATAATGTTCTTTTTAGGCAATATCTTTATTATAATGAATTTTGAACATATTGATATCTTAATGTTTGCGCGAGTGAGTTAATATTAACGTCGCACTGTTCAGCTACACGAGGGCTTTTGGCGACGGACCACGTAATTTTGAACCATGGTCAAGTGACGTGGACGACACATGAGCTGACACCCCCCTCTCCTAACTACCACACCACACCAACGGGAGGACGTTTCAGCTCTCGACAGATTTAACGTGCTTCGCTGCCCTACACGGCGGGTCTTTAGTGGTACTTGGATCGAACTCATGACATGCCTGCCATGGTTGGATACCTTAACCACTGGGCTACCGCAGCCCCTTAATGTTTGCGCATACTGTTTGCTACAATTTAGCGTCGTTCTTTTGCTCTCAGTAATTTTCTGTTGCTAACCTTAGCGTGATTTTCCATTGTTTTATTTTTTTTATATTTTGACCGAATAAAAGATCAGATCCTTTGATAGAAAGATGCATTATTCGAAAGTTAGAAGAAAGTTGATCAAACAGATAAATAAATAATGGGAGTAAATGTGTTGGAAAAATATAGCATCAAACATCTTATCACTTATAATTTCTGTCCTATGTTGAAATGCTTTTGTCTTCTAAGTATTTTCTTTATGAATAAATTAAAATACATATCTTCTCTAGAGCAAGGGAAAAATTAGTTTATTTTGCATTTATATGTTGCATTACAGAAAAGATACCTTAAAATATACGTCTTAAGAATTATCAAATCGATTATTAGAAATTATTTTGTCATTACTCTAGTATAAAAAAATATTTGATTTTTGCTCAAAGTAATGAAATTACTTGAGTTGATCATTATAGTTAATCGAAATCAGCGTCTCACTAAAAGCTACACGATGGCTATTGGCAACGAACATCATTATTTTCAACATCTGCCAAGAAAAATGGTTGATACCTGAACCGTTCTCCTCTCTCTCCGAATATTCGCTGAACTCAATGGGGGATCTTAAAGATGAATGAGATAAGAGGGTGGAAAGAAAATATACTATCTAAACAAACTTTTGAATACCTGAAAAGTAAAAGATGTTTAATAAAATATATTTGCAATCATATCGATCACTCCCTAATCTTGTCTATTTCGTTAAATATCTTTTATTCTCCAAGAATCTTTCTTTTAAAAAATTAAGGTATATATCCGACTACGTTCGGAACCGTGATTTTGCAAAAGCGTATAAATGAATAATATTTATGATATTTAGTGTCACTTAGATTGGAAAATGTATATAAAACTGTTTTAAGAGAATAGCAATAGAATAAAAAATTATTTAAGTACAATATTTTGACAAAAAAGGAACATATAATGACGCATTTTAAAAATAGTCTCCTTTTGTGAAAAATGCTTCTATTATAATAATATTTTGCCTGCATATAGTTCAGACCTCTGTGCAGAGGCTCAACTAGAATTTTTGAAATATATAACTTAGAAGTGGGTTTATCCATGTCTTACGACAACAGAGGGGAGAAATTTTAAGAAAGAAGCGCCGATAATTATTTCAATGGGTTGTAACTCTGAAAACAATGTGAATTTTTCAAAAATCATACTTGAGACTCTTTAGTTAAGTTTTTGGGCTTTATATAAGGCAAAATATTATTATAATGGAAGCATTTTTCACAAAAGGAGAACATTTTGAAAAAAAGGTATTTTAAGTTAATTTTTTGCCAAAATATTCTATTTAAATAATTTTTTTTGTCAAAATGTCCTTAAAACAATTTTATACCTGTATTCTAATGTGAGTGACACTAAATATCCCGAAAATTATCCATTTATGCGCTTTTTTTAAAATCACGGTTCCGAACGTAGTCGAATGAATACATTAAGAGCTACAAAAGAATTTTGATTTGAACAAGTAATTTTAAAAATAATTTGTAGAAACAATGTAACGTATATAAGTTTATTATTATTATGAAAACGATCGTGAAATTTGCAAAGAATTTAAAATTTTTATATTTCAATAGTCGTTATTCACCGACTTCGCTGGGTATTTCATGTTGTTGTGCATAGCTATATTCAGTTGAACCTGCTTTTGTGTGGTAGATAGGGACCACATAAAAAAAACGCACAAAAAATATTCAAAACTTTCATAAATTCTTACATATAATGAACTCTAATTCGTAGAAATACTACAAATTTTTTTTTATGCGGTGGATAGGGACAGCATAAAAAAGGTCGCATTTATAAAATATACCAATTTTTTACGAAATTTATGTAAGAATATTTCCACAACAATATAAATAATTAAATATTATACATGGAAACATTTTTAAAATATATAGTTTCTCATTGTATACACGGATAAGTTTTCAAAATGTGCGCATACATAATTCATTGCTACTCATCGTAATCCAAAGCCCTGTAATGAATAAGTTCAAAATCGCTCTCGTCACTTGAAGGTACAATTTCAATTGATTTACTTTGTGGCAACATGAACTAAGAGATAAGTTTTTGGTCAAAGGTCGGGTGGTCAGTTGCTTGTAAATGTCACGATAACCAGATATACAGGATTGAAGCCCTTTTTGGAACTTTATACTCCTTTCTTAAAAAATTGGTATTTATTTTAAGAAAATACTTTACCAATTTGTTGGAAAGCTGGATCCCTGCATATTTTTATCCGCTCTCAAAGAATCCGATTCTTCTTGTCCGTCTTCATAATCTATCAAATTATTCATTATGTCACTGTCATTGAAAGTTTCGTCTTCAATCAAGCGCGGGTTGCTGGAGCGTTGAAAGCAACTGAATGCGCATTGTCGGGAGACTGTTTATAAGAAATGAACAGAGCGTCTTGAAGTGTCTATATTTCAGTGGTGTAACGTACACCCCCACATCACAAGGGGGGAGGACTCCAGGGGCCCAAGGCCTGACTTACGCTAAATACGTATTTACCCAATTTATAAAATATTAAAGGCAAAACCTGATTTTCAGATGGGTCCTAACATTTTTCGTTACACCACTGGTAAATAGATTGAAAACATTACAGTGGAGCCAAAGCCATTGAGTCCTGCCACGGGGTAGGGGGCAGGACTCTAGGGGCCCAAGCCTTGACTAACGCTAAATACGTATTTACCCAATTTATAAAATATTAAAGGCGAAACCTGACTTTCAGAGGGGTCCTAACATTCTCCGTTATACCACTGATAGATATAAACATTACAGTGGCGCCAAAGCCATTGAAATTCATACACCGCATAAAAAAAAATCACACAGAAAAGGAAATCGCAAAAAAATAAGACTGCACAAAAACAGGTTCTACTGTACTGGGATTTTTTTTTAAGTTAATGATTTTAAAGTTCAAGCTTAAAGCTTCCAATTGTATTGAAAAATATTCTTAAAGCCCTCTCATTTTGATTAGTAAAGGACAGGACCAAAATTTCTTATACAAAAAAATAACTATCTTTTACTCGACCATAATCCAACCCCTTCAGTTGATTTCCACAGAACCCATTTTTAATGGATCTCTACTCAAAAAAAAAACGCGTGCCAAATTTCAAATTTGAAGATCTAATAGCTCAAAAACAGGAAATTTCATCTATAACGTTCCCTTAACCTCTCTGGGGTAAGAGGATGTTCCCGAGTTCTTATTCTTTCAACAAACCCCATTCTTAGCGGATCTCTATTCAGCAACGAAAACATGCTTGTCCAATTTCAAGTCTATAGGTGTAATTGTTCTAGAGATCGCGTAGTTAGTGAGTGAGTCGCTTTTCTCCTATATTTATAGATATAGTATTATAATCTGATTCTGCGTGATATTCTGTGTGTTATTCAATCAATGATCTTTTTAGGCATTCACAAATTATGCTTGAAATTTCATCTCAAAATACAGTATTTCTCATATTGTATTATACTAATTTAACGATTTTTTCATAAATATAATACATTTACTTATAAATGTATTTAAAACTGAGTGTAATTCACGTTAAATAGCATTAAACGTGGCTTCCAATTTAAGATAAGATAAACTTTTCAATAAGATAAACTTTTGGATCAGAAAAAAAAAAAAGAAAAATTCTTGTATACACATACTCACAAAGAGACAAGAGAAAGTGAGTCAGTAATGTGAGTAATCTTTTTTATATTGTTACAAAGAGTATAATTATTTTAAAGTTAAATAAATTAAGGGGACATGGTACGATTTACGCAAAAATTTTTAATTTAAGGATTTTCAAAATTTTTTTGGTAGCCTCCTATGTGTGTTTACTATGTAAAACACAGATTGTGTGGTCAAAATTTCATAAAAAGCTAGCCATTTAATTTTTTAAGGAAAAAACTCAAAATTTGTATAGTGATATTAAAATGCTACTCTTCCTTCAAAAATTTAAGTACATGCATGAAATTTGATTTACAAGTACGACAGACTATGTATAACAAAAATTGGTATGGGTTTTGAGATAACACGATTGGCATTTGTACAATACTTCTTTTTATGAATGCTTATTGAAAATTCCTTAAAAAATGTATAAATTCTGAGCTCAATTATTTTTTTAAGAAATAAGCATTGCTTTGATTCATAAATGCATACCAACTTTTGTTACATATACTCTATTAGCAATAGATAATAAAAAATTCAAAGCATTAGGCACAATAGAAAAAAAGCCTTAGCATTTTTAATGAAGACAAACTGTTATTTTATCTTTCTGGGATAAGTAAGCTTAAAATTTTGATTTTCCATAGGGATGTGAATAAAAACGAACGTAAAAGCTATCATAATTCTGCACATTTTAGGTTTAGAGCTTTCAAATTTTGTGACGTTATAGAAAAGTATGTAAAACGTAATTTAAGCTAAAAAGATTAGATTTGATTTTTTGGCCGATTTTTGTCGATTGAATCGTACTGTGTTCTCTTAATTTGTTCAAATAAATTAATAAACTGTATACCTTTAAAGTGTAGAATACACAGTATAACTTGTATTCATAAAAGAAGCTTTGAAAATTCAACTTTATTTCCTTCCTCTTTTTATCCTACTGTAACATTGAGTCTTCGCTCCACATCCAATGAATGGAATATTACGATTCATCCAGATGAGGAACACAATCGTTTCCACACACACACACTTTATATTACCTCAACTTCCCCTACAACTACAACAAACAAATTTTTATTGCGTAAATACCAGACCTCCATTCCTCACCTGAAGGCCTCGTGAACGCTAGTTTTGATCCCGTAACACCGAAAAATGTCGTTTGCGTGATTTCGATGACATCCCTCCGCTTTTTCCACGAAATAGAAAAAAAAAATTAAAAAAAGAGCAATCACACACGCAAAGTGAAAGTCCTCCACTAGCATCAAAAAATAAATAAACAAATGTAAAAATTCCCACTCACCCCTATTTATCCAAATCATTCATCAGGAATGCGTCGGTTACCCTGATTAATGCTTTTTAAGCGTTTGGACCGATTGGTCAGGAAAAACCAGTTGGTAAAGAGCTTTAACGGTCATCCGCCATCATGAAAAGGGATGGGAAATGGATAAAAAAGAAAGTGGTCAACTTTCACTTCTAGTTAGTTTTCTTTGCATTTAAAAAGAACCGACAAACCCCACCCTTTTCGAACGTTGGTCCATTAGTGCCGGTTCGATTGAGGGGCTTTTCGAACGGAAGCTTACAGACGATTAGCATTAATCGAATGCATGGCTCATATCGACACGCTTCGGTGCAGTTTCGATCATAATGTGGGTCCGAATATTCATTATCCCTCATTCTGGAATTGGTATGTTGAAATGTATTCTGGATCGATAGGTTGGGGGTAGTTAGGTATTGTAAATATAGTAACGCTGCGCACTGAATGAGCATTCGCACGCCCTAAACGTTAACTGAATTTCTTGTGCAATAATTTTGCATGAATATAATTTATGTAAATGTAATATTCAGAAATATACAGGGAAATATTATTTATGCAAACTGTACTGGAATTTGTGGAATATATTCTGCATCAGCTGATTGAAAGTAATAGCCTATTATCATTTGTAAGCAAGTTCAACCAAATTTACAATAATCGTTTAACTAATTATAAAAAGGATGCGTAATAATAAATAGTAATCATGCATATATAATAAACAATAATATGTTTTAAGAAATTTTTCTTTGGTCAATTAATTCAATTTACGATGATCATTCAATAACTAATGTGTGTGAATAAAAATTCTAATATCAAACGTATCCAACGAAAAATATCGCAAAATCCGGTGTATCACACGCACTTTTAAGGTATCCGACTACTTGCGACAATTTTTTTTTGAAAACATGGAAACATGAGGATTTTTTTGTAATTTTTAGATTTATTTAGTATATTTTAAGGAAAAAATACTAAAATAGAAAGCAGAAAAAAATTTATTATTATTAAAATGGGAAAAAAACTGATAAAAATGCACAAAAAATTACATAAACGGGGCCCACTCTGTAAAAAAGTTTTATGCATAGATTCTCAATTTTTCAATTTCTGTATGTTATTTTGTTATTGTTGTTTGAAATGACCTTCAGGATAAAAGAGATATTTCAATTTTTACAAAAACTAGAGCACTTTATCTGAGTGATTATATGAAATTGCTTAAAAGAACAGTGACTATATTCCCATAAAGAACAGTTCATTTTGAAGTAAAACAATGATTGATAAATCTGAAAGTCAAAACACTTCTACTGTTATACAGAGCATACGCAAAAAAATTGAGCAAATTAGTTTCAAAACTTTTTGAGCAGTCTCTGTCTCCGTTTGAACTTTTCACAAAGAACACATTTCGAGTAAAACGCATTTTAAAGTTTGTCACCTTGTGTAAAGTTATGGCATCTGCTTTTACTAAAACGCTTGTAGTTTTTGTTCTAGTGAATGGAAAATAAAAAACTTGGTACTTTTATTAAGCTAATAAGATGGCCTATAAAATAAAATCGTAAACAAAATTTGTCAATTTTTGAAAAAAATCACGATTTTAGGGTAGTCGGATATCTTAACTCGAAAAATTAGGTCGAAATTTATGGGTGAGTTATGTATGTAAGTATAAAAATGATAGCTTGGGAGGAAAAAAGAGATGAACATAAAAGAAAATTAGACTTCTACATAGATGGAAATACTGTTAATTTTAAATAAATTACATTATTTATTACCTTAAAAGTTTGTAATTCTATAGAAATGTACTATTTTTTCTAAAGCTAGAGGGATAATATCTCGAATAAATGACTTCAAAACATAAAACCATTGCACACATTCATTTCAGGTTTCTTCGTGAAAGAGAAGGGGCGTGTTATACGGTGAATATACCTAAAAACTTAAAAATGCAGCTAGAAAGTATAGGTGCGCGTCAGGGGCGCAGTATCGGGGTCCCCCAAGCTACAGTCCCACAAACAGGGCTCTTATATTTAAAAAAGGGCCCCGAAAGAATTTTGATGCAGGAATCACTCAGAACTAGCTACGCCAGCGGTGCGCGTTATACTTTGGAATACACGGTATTTTCTTAAGACGCATTCACACCAAGCCAGCCAGCGTCGAGCGTTGAGTGTCTAGCCAATCAGAGACCTCATCTCATGAAGTCTTTGATTGGCTAGACGCTCGACGCTGACTGACTTGGTGTGAATGCGTCTTTATGTTGGTAAATATGTGTCCCCGGTTCCTTAGTGGTTATGGTCTCGAACTTGTGTCATGAGTTTTAGCTTTGAACAACTCAAGACCCACCATTTAGAGGGGCTGATGTACAATAAATCTGTTGAGGCTCAATGTCTGCATTTGGCATAGTGTGGGAATTTGTAGAGGCTGTAACATTTCATACGTTGGCCTTGTCACATGACCACGGTTCAAAATTATGAAGTCCTTCTTCAGTAGCCCCCGTGTTCTTTAATAGTGGAATGTTAATATGCACTCAAAAATGTTGGTAAATATTTGATTGAAAGAAAGTTAAATGTACTGATTTTACCAGTGGCGTACGTCTCAGTATTCGCAGTATATATATTACTAGTCTCAAATATTATTTTTTTAAGAAAAAAAATTTTCTTTAAGGGAAATTTTTCAATATCTGTTAGGAAAGGCAGTCTGAATTCGCTTTACTGACCTCTATTTCGTCGTAGAGGAGTATACCTTTTAAAGGTACCACTATTAAAAGTTCAATTTTCATTTCCTTGTTCAATATTTGTGACAGCACTATACAGATTTAAGAATTTAAGTATGCTTTAAAAACTGAAATGTACTAGAAATATTGACTCTAAAGATTCGCCGTGCAGAGGAGATAATGCTCATTAAAAATGTTGAAGCTCAGAGTTCTAGCGTTGAAGTACTGTAAAGGCTTATAGAAAATGGATTGCCAGCTTAGATTTCAACCTCGTCTTTTAAGCGTAGTTCAAATTTAGGTTGTCGATCATCGTTAGCTGTAATGCCACTGAAAAATATGATACTGATAAACAATAAATCAATTCATGACTTTCCGCATACAAAAGAGACATATCGCACTTCTAGTTGAAAACCCCAGTCAATCAAAAGTACGCTATTTGAGTTATGGCTGTTTTCGGCTAACGCAGTGCTTCTCAAACTTTCAATACTGGCGCCCCCCTTTTCAATCACAATTTTTATCGCACCCCCCTTCCTTATACATTAATAATGTACTGAATGCAATAATAATGCACTTTTTTTTACGCTAAAGCAATAATCTTAATTATAAACCGTACAAATTCATGACATAAGTATTAAATTTTGTATATGTTGCTTTTAAGCAAAAAAAAAAAAAAAAATAAGTAATAGGATAATTATTATGTTATTGTTCCTTTCAATAATTTTTAAATTGGAACATATTGCGAAATGCGGTGGCTGCTTAGAAGACAAAATATAGATATCAGCTTTTTTTTTTTTAGAAAGAACTCAGTGGGTCAATTTCTAATCATAAGCATTCCTTTGAAAAATTTGCTCTGTAAGACAAGCCCATGGAAGTCGCTAATACTTATTACTTGTTCTTAAATTAGCATTAATTAATTAGTTATAAAATACTCTGTGCAGCACTGATACATTAAAAGTATATCGGCTGAAGTACCCGCTATTTGCACGAGTTCATTTATAAGAAAATAAAACATTATTGATATAATCGCTGAATTTTAAGGAGAGATAAACCAAGTGCGCGACTATGTTTACAAAAATGTAAAATGATTTTTTTTTAAATCATTGCTCAAATTATAACCAATTTTAAGCGAACTGAAATTTTAAGCCTCACACAGAATTAGCATTTAGAATTGAAGTTGAATAATGAACAATAATATAAAATTCCGATGAAAAATAATTGTATTATATATATTATTTTAAGTGAAAAGACTTCAACATGTTTTAACACTGGAGCAGGCACGCTCTCGATACTAATGGTCGAGTGGGGTTATTGTGAGTCATGCCAATCCTTTTTTTTTATAATTATTTTTATAGTACACAATAAAAATCGTAATTCCAGTGAACAATTTAATTAAGAGAAAATATACTCACCTACTTTCAAGGACACAGAAAATATTTCGGAAAAAAAATTATCACACCGGGAACTCAGTCAAAACAAGTACCTTAAGATTGTAAAAAAACGTTTGTCACTCCCAAAAAAAAGAGGGGGAGATATGTGACAAATATATTTTAGTTCACCCGTTAAGACTGTCAAACAGGAGGATAGTGTCAGAGCCATTGGTAACAATTAAACAGCTTTGCCAGAATTACCGATTTCGTGCACTCTGTGCTCGGCGTGACAGCTCCGGATTAAAAGTGTATTTATTACAATATGGATGCTCAAAAAAAATATGTAAAACGTTTTTCATTATGCTTTATGTGTTTGGGAATAACTCATAGAAATAAATCTTGGCCAAGTAATCCTTCAAAGTCCTCTCTGTGCTTTTCCAAAAACCATAAAAAAATTTTACAAGGAAAAAATCGCAGCAGAAATAGTTTATTTTCAACTTCCCTAAACGAAAAAACAAATACATAAGAGCAGGGACGTAACTAACCGTACAAGTAAGTTCGAAGGTCAAACCACAGCAAATACATTCTGCTGCCTACAGCTGATGACAATAATATAACAGTGATGAATTTTTTATCTTTCTAAATTTTTTTTTATTATGGGTCTGGGTTTTGTTTTTTCTCATTTTGGTTTGAAAAGAAACCGTTGTAAAAAAATCTCTCATCATGGGATTACAGCAAATCAAATAAAAGGTTTTTTATTTGGTTACAGTATCAAAGATAGCTAAAATGAGGTTTTGAAGTAGAAGCTTTTATTTTTTATGACGTAATATCGCAGATATCTATAAATTATATCAGTGTAAATGTGTATTTTTTTATTATGTCAGAAAGTATTTTGTTTTACTTCATTCCAGTAAATAATTTTTTTTAATCTTTTATTTTCGATCTGCTCGCGCCCCCTTGTACGTTTATCGCGCCCCCCAGGGGGGCGCGCCCCACAGTTTGAGAAACACTGGGCTAATGTTAAAGAATAGGACCCAAATTTGGAATATTTTTTCAGATAAAAAGTACTCAAACTTTAATAATATATTCTGGCTTCGCTATCCTGTAGAGAATCACTTATTTTATCATCCTACTCGTTTTTATCAGAGTTGATACATTTTTTCTTTTATAAAATGTGTTTCATATTTATATATCCCTGTTCACTGACTTAACCCTTTATCTACCGACAGTACTTATAAGTACCACTCACTTTAAAATAACATAGAATAAATCAATTTTACGAATACTCTGACAATACTTAGCAGGAATATTTTTTTGAAATTTACTTTTCCGAGATATATGGCAGCACGTGTTCTATAATGAGTATTTTAGCCGGGGAAGGAAAATAGTTTTATAGCGGAAATTGCATTTTCAGCTGACGGCGTTTTCAACGGATTGCAAAGGGACGATCATTTTTGTACCGAAAAAATACTTAATGTCAAAATGTGTCTTACTTTAAAAGAATGTGTCTTACTTTTTTGTATGTTAATGAGGACCTTAGAAAACGATTTGACTCTTTATTTTAAGTGAACAGTGTAGAAAATTAATTTTACAGTGGAATATCTTTAAGTAATTAATTAGCACTAATGGATTAAATTTCCCAAAGTTGAGTGTTTTGCTTATGTATATCCCTTAAATTTCAATGTAGTGATCCAAAAAAAATATTGCATGAAAAAAACTGCAGTGAATCATGATGCAGTAGATAAAGGTTAAATGCGAGATGATTAGTTAACACTTTTATTATTTAAAAAAAGCCCCCTCAATAAGTTTATTCACTATAGAAATTCCACCAGCTTCACTATCATACCCATCCAATGTCACTATCTTCCTCATTACGGAACTGGACTGCACACAACAATCAAAAAGCATCCCTCCAGTCTACTCTTTTCAACTAACAGCTGTTTCGCATCATTGCACCCTCAGTACAATAAATAGTGGACAGATACGGAGGAAATCCATGCTCCCAAATGAAAGATGGTCCTTTAGTATGTATCCATGCGAGATGTCATTAACCCAGGGCATTTTAGACATCACCAGATTAACTTTAAGAGCTTAACTTGTGACGTGAGATGGCGGCTTTTTTATTATGAGTCTTCCAGAGACTTTTCGTCTGGGTCAGAGCGGATATTTTATGCAACCAACCATGCTTCCGACATGTACGCTGCTTCGGTTATGGCTACTTTGGTAGCCCATTTAGGCATCATTCGCACCACGTGAGCGCTGTGCAAATGAAGACTGCTTAATATATAGTACGAGCACTGTGGGGAAATTTTTTTTCCCTCTCTCCCTCACCCTCTTCTCGCCTTTTGGAATATTTTATGTTGAGTTAGTTTTTCAAAGCTGTGAAAGTAATTTTTTTGGAGTGAATTTTTTATGCTTTTCGATTATGTATCCATTTTTATACGTAAATAGTTATCAATATTTCAGTATTTTTAATATTGTAATGTTACAGTTCTAAATTTTTGAAAATACTTTCTATTCATCCATTCAAGTTCAAATACATTTTTTAAAATTGTAGTGGATGTCTCTTGATGTCAATAGAGTTTTTTCAAATAGTAACCCATTAATTAAATTGAACAAATAAATAGTTATAAACAAAAATAGCAGTCCAACTGCATTTTTTGAAAGGAAAATCGGTCGTTGTGTCCCTGTAGCGCAATGGAAAACGCGTTGGACTTCTAATCCAAAGGTTGTGGGTTTGAATCCCACCTGGGATGGCCTAACTTCTGAGAATGTGATGTATGAATGAATAAATAGTAACAAACAAAAATAATAGTCCAACACCATATATAGAAAGGAAAATGGTAAATCGCTTTATATTTTGTCATTTTATATCGTGATTCTGTCATATGTATATACATATTTAAATTAATTGTAACTATTTGATAAAAAGTAGCTAAAATAAAATTTTTCTTTGTTGATCTGAGTAGGAATTGACTTAATTTTTTATATATATATTGTTTGTTTTTTCCTTGAAGAACCGGCATGAATAATAACTTTTTATTTAGTTATATTGATACTAACTGCTACATTTCGAGTAATATCTAACACATACAGAACTCTTGAACTTTATGACAGTCATTTGTGTTCAAAAATTTTATTTACATTCCGTGACAATATATTCATAGTTTTAAAATCAAGGAAAATAAAGCTCATTCGTCATGTTAGAATAAAAACATGCTTAAAAGGAAATGTTACATTAATCAAAAAATGTGTGCCCATGCAAAACATTAGTTCATTTGAATAGGATAAATATTAAATATTTAAAAAAATATTCCATATTGTGTGAGAGAGAGAGAGAACTAAAATATTAATTTAAATAAAATCAGGTTTTAAGTTCTTAAAGCATTTTATATCTGAGAGTTCTTCCTCTCAAAAAAAGAAACAATTTCACTTAAATTTTGCAAATTCTTTCAAAATTCATTTAACTCTTGTTTTTTTATACTAAATTACACGGAGGTAGGCATTTCTTTTGCCCTGTTTCTATCTTTTACAAAGGAGATTAACTTATTTGTTTATTAAATTTTTATTATTAAATACTAATTATACTCATATTTTAAATGATGTTCCATGAGGTGTCTAAAACTACAGATTAAAAAACAATTCCCAACAATTAGAATTTTGCAAATGTAATATTTTGGATTTATATGCAGGATTCACTTTTCATTGTTTGTGTGTTTGTGTGTATTTCATTTTGATATAAAAACTAGCACATATATCTATGTATGTGTATTTTTTTGTTTCCTTTGAATTGTAGGATATGTATTTTATCCAACATTTATTTGATTTATTATTATTATATACATAAATCACCTCTGGATTTCTTTTTATCAAGAGAATGACTTGAGTATATATTTTCCCTAAATTATATACTGTTATATTCTCAAATTGAGAGTTTGATCAAATATTCTGTTCATTTCCAAAACTAATCGCGTGTCACTAAAATTCGAAAGATACTAATTTCTCTCAACAAATTCAAGTGGGAAAAAACTATGCATGGAAATTTATGAAAGTAATGCTTTTAAATCTATTTAAAAATTAATTGATCGAGATATTTTTTAATTCGTATAATACTTTTGAAGGAATGAAAAAGGGTGAAATTTATACACTGGAAAAAAATTTGAACTTAATTTTTTTAAAAATGGTGAAGTGATTTTTTTTTACTCCACTAAAACTTTAATGATATTGCTTATACATATGCTTCTTTATTATTACCCAAAGGGATTCACGTCCGTGATGGAGGACTTACGAGTCTTTTATTTTTTGATTCCTCTAAAAAGATTTTTTTCTTCATTTCATCTCATTTAATTTAGCTCATTCTATTTCAGCTCATTTAATTTAGCTAATTTAGCATTCAGTTACAATTTTACTTGAGATTAGTTATGTCTTATTAAGCTCACACTGGATTAATTTTTAAAATTAGTCTCATGAGTCTATATATTTTTGAAAATAATCCAATATAATTTTAAGTTCTTTGCTTACAACTAAATTTCTTTTTCAGGAAGCAAAGGTACTCAAGACGACGGAAAGACTATAAGATTATTTTTACTTAACTATAGATTATTCACGGCTTTTCAGTTTGGGAAATAAAGGAAAAATAAGTATCAATTTGAGATAAATATATATAATTGTTTAACAGGAAAAGATCCAATAACCGAATTATGTGTGAACGAAACTCATGAAATTAAAATATTATTCTAAGTCTAAATCGATATATTTTTCGTTAAATCTATCGTTAGTTCCTATTTAGTATGTAAGTTGTGCCATTGACATAAAACAATTCTTTTGACTATGTTAAAATATGCCGTTATATGCTAAACAAGAAAAGCTGTTCAATTCATCAGTTTGTATACATTTGTAAGAGTAACTTTGGAACGCTCTCGGAAGAGGTAAAGTGATGGAATGGAATGAAACAATTTAAAAATATAAAACTAAAAGTAAGAGTTTTATACCGCAACGTATTTAACTATAATTTTTTCTTGTTGTAAATGGGAATGCAGCTCCTAAAAAGTTTTTCCCGGAACGAAGAAAATGCGTATTCATTTGTACATTTTTTTTGTCATATATCTCCATTTTTTATATATTAGTGATTTATTAAAATTGTAAGAAATTTTATAGAAATTGGTTAAATTTTTAAAACAAATTCTTTTTATTATTGTGAAGTTTTCAAATGTGTTAAAAATACTTTAAAAAATGATAGTGTAAAAATAATGTAGAATAATTAATACGCTTTATTGCTTGCTGTGTCTTGTCGCTTACGTTTGAAATTCTTATCTACACACTTATTACATCATTAAAAAGACATACTAAGTGGGAATTACAAGTAATTTAATTTAGGAATATTACAACAAATTTACAAAACTACTGCAATAAAATGGTGTCTTAAAAACATTTTAAATATAAGAGGGGGGGGCCCACTTTTTTATTTTCCTCTACGCAAACTTCTCTTCGTCAGTAAAGTGAAGATAACTATTTTTTTCGAAATGAACTTCTTTTTTTCTAATTAATATCGGTATTTTTCTTATTGACCTTTACATATGTATCGTAATTCAGTTTTGATGCAAATTTTTTAAAGAAACTAACTACATTGTTATTGAAAAATGATTTAAGAACTAAATGCATATAGTAATAATATATACTATATATTCCTTTTTGATATATTAAGTAATATTATTCAAATGTAGTAATTCATATCTTCAATTACGATATATGAACATATTTAATATAAAGCAAATTTTGAATAATATTTTATTTACAAATAGACGGATTTTCTTACCTATATAATAGTATTGAATCGTGACATGATACTCATGATGTCAGTTATAATTAAAAAAAACTACAATTTATATTACAAAAACCTGCAAACGAAGAAAACACAAAATCTAGTAAATTATTAATGAAATAAGTATAAAGAATTTTTTTTTCTCTTCTAAAACCAAGAGATCTTACGAAATCCTTCCAGTGACCTTTTTGGAGGATTCAATCTCCAGTCAAGGCTTCAAAGAATTTCAAATTAATCTCTGGAACATTTTATAAATCATTTTTACTTTCTTATAGATCATTATTCATTTTTATCCCTCGGTATAATTAATAGCTTACGTCCCCCATGGTATTGTCAGTAATTAATTATTTGTAGCAAGTAAATACTGTCGGGCTTAAAGTCACTGCACATAAAAAAAAACTTATAAAAATACTGCTCCAAAATTTATTTCTTTTATCAAAAGCAGTGTCAGTGGTCTTACTTATACTTGGCCTTACCCTGGAAACCTCGCCTCAATATTTGCTCAACGAATCTAATCCATTCTCCTTAGATTTCGGAACCTAAAATGTTGTAAGCAATTTCGACCCCTAAAAAATTACAAGATTGTTGGTACCTGTGCAACACGACCATTCATTTAATACTATCTTTATGAAGGTCAGGGCGCACAAACTCTCTCTAGTTGTAAAAAAATAAAAGAGTACTCACAACTCAACATAATAATAACTACTTTCTCCGTTCACAACAATAAACGAGGGATCCAACAATAGCGCCTTTCGACACAGCAGGATACCAATCAAAAACACCATAAAATATCCAAACAATGATTTTGTTTATTCATGAAAAGAGATCTCAGTGTGGAAAGTTGACATTTCAGAGTTGGCAACTCCAACTGTCGTCAAAACATGGGCATGAAACGAAGCGTATGAAACGTGCCTCAAAGAAACATCCTGTTTTTGCCACTTGCTTACTTTACCTCTGCAAAGTAATATGTTATGTCCTACATGTAGCAGCTGGTTTTACTTTTTCAGTAAAGAAAAATTCGGGGAAAAAAATAGGGGTGTTCTATCGTGTTGTGGATATAGCTTGGAAGTGTCTTTTTTGTTCGTACCGTATTCGACTATAATGTCAAAGCGAAGAAGCTAAACTTAAAGTAAAGTTTCGTACAGAATAAGTGTTTCAATTCAGAGGTTTTCGTTATAGCGCATGTATTGTTTTATCACAATGCGTTAGAGTTGATCGAAAATTATTCTTTCAGAAATTCAAAACCTACTTATGTGGAAAAGATGTTCTCAGGAAAAAAGACGAAAGGAAAAATAAAATCAAAAATGAATTGTCATGTTAAGTTAGTGCTTCTCACATTTTATAATATTCGCAACCCAATTTTCAATCATTATTTTAATGCTCCCTCCCCCCCCTTATATTAACAATATATTGAATTAAATAATGGTATTCTTACAACCTTCTTACAAAAATACAACCTTTATTGTAAACCGTACAAATTATGAAGATAAGTATTAAATTTTGTATAGGTTACTTTTTAAGTAATAGATATTTTAAGTAAATTACTTTAAGAGCATTGCATATAACTTTTCCTGTCTACATTTATAAGTGTATTATACCAGTGTAAATGCGTATTTTATTTTTTATAATGTCTGATTGTATTTTGGTTTGTTTCCTTTAAGTAAATTAATAAGTTTTTTAATAATCTTTTATTTTCGATTTTTCGATAAGCTCGGGCCTCCAACGTAGTGCTATCACGCCCCACAGTTTGAGAATCGCTGTGTTAAGTACTGCCTCAAGAGGAATGAAGTTTAGTTGTTTGAGCTTTTTTTTTTATGGTAAAAAGTCAAAGTAATTTCCTTTAAAGAAAAACTGGCATTCTAGTACATTTTAACATGTATTGCAATGAGAGAACACACCTAGTAGTTAGTTGCTAGAAAAAACACCAGATACATTTAAAAGTTTCATTAGTATTTAATTTTAAAGAAACCCTACTGTCGAAATTAAAGAGTACAATAGAGCGGAAGCCGGAAAAAGCTTGAATTGATCTAATTCGACGGAACAGGGAGAGAGAGCGTGGATTATGAAATGCTACAATGCACATTGTACTATTCAATACTCAGTACACATTTATCAATAATCCTTGTTTTTGACTATTTATATTGCACAAAAATAATTTTCATTTGAGTCTAAAATCATCTAACCAAAATTAAGGCCTTTTCCGTTTTATCGAAAATTCAACCCTTTTGAGGCAGTATTAATTTTTGAAATTATTTTTTTAAAATTATTTTTATCCTGATCTCCATACCATGGAACATCTTTTCCGCATAGATAGGTTCCAATTAATAACATTTTTTCTCCTTCTTATAACAATGATTCACCTACGGGGACATCTTTAAGGCATCTTGAGGCTCTGGGTCTCAGTGCAAAAAGGAACCTTGGGCCCCTACATAAATGAAGGACCCATCTATGACCCCTAAAAGTATATAATACATAACATACGTTATCAAAAATACTCGTACAAACCCGAAACAAATATTCATAAATGTGTATGACTTACAATCACATTAATCGTCTCGACCGACTGAGACCTTTTGACTGAAGGAGTAATGATGGTGTATGGTGATACGCCTTGGCCAGGGGTGGCGAACCTTTTTGCATCAACGAGCCATTTTTTTCTAAAGAAGTGTTTAATGAGATATAGACGTGCCGTCAAAAAATTTTGACTTGTGATTATTGGGAAAATAATAAAACTAAATACTAACAACGCAAAACTCTATTTACTACGAAAAAATACCTTTTGAACTGTATAGTTATATATGTTTTAGTTATACGTGTAAATTAATTTAAAGTAATATTAGTGTGACTTCAGTTGTTACAGATTGGATGACAAGTAACTTCATTAGGATTGAAAGATGTCACTTTTTGTAGAATACATCCTGAATTTGAGTCATCAGCCTAACGGTTTCTAAGCAATTAATTATTTTTGCTGTGGTTCTCTTTTTTTTTACTAGAGGGCTAGTTATTTGTTTCAAAATACCGTTTTACAGACGATGTTCTGTCTACCGCTATTCCAGAATATGAACACACGCACTGTTTTATCGCCTTAACTAATAAAACCATATTTCTCGGTCCACCAAATTTGAAATTCACTGTTACACTTACTATCTTGCACTTTTTGTTCTTTTGATAAACTAGCCTTGTTAAATAACAGTTAAAAATCTTAAATATAACACAGATAAACTTTAAAATACAGTTGTGTCAATGAAATTGACTATGCTGTGCGTAGACAAACTTTACATCCTAAGTATTTGTGGTCTACGACGTAACTAAGGCAAGGCAATAACAAACGAGGGTGCTTCCCGCCACCCCGCGACCGATCACTCACGTTTGTTCGTAATACTTCATAGTGAACTTTGAAATAAAATGTGCAAACCATTTTGATCACTGGCGGGTCAGAAATATTGTGTCGCGTGCCATGAATGGCACGCGTTCCACTGGTTCGCCATCCCTGGTCTAGGCCCATATATGGATGGCGGTCATAACATGTAACCAGTTGACATATCGTCCAAAATAGCCAATTTTTGGAGAATATAACCGGAAGTAGGATTTGACCTTTAAAACTATTCGAATCATGATCTTATGAAGGCGAGAACGATTGTAGCTGTGTCCAAGCCTTAAAACGTCCCTGTCCACCTATAGTATGCATTTTTAAAAAATTTTAATGTTCAATAAATGCACTAAAAAGAGTTATACAGCATTATTACATAGAAAATGAAATAAGATGCATGTTTTACTAATGCAACTGACATTTAAATAAAAATTCTATTATTATTATATATATATATATATATATATATATATATATATATATATATATATATATATATATGTATAATATACACTGCTGGACAATTGCTAAGGACGGATCACAAATTGCTATGTAGCATAACATTAAGCGAGATATGAGGCCTAGTACAATAAAATATAGTTGCCACACTGTTCAGACATTAGAATAAAGAATATTTATTGTTCTGGAAAGTACAAAAGCTGTGAAACATCTGAAAGAAAAAAAATGTTCATTTGATCTGCGTACGGAGAAATGGAACAATGCATCTAAAAGTCAGCAGGCACCTTAAAGAAAGGTATCAGTACGGGATATGTCCACCGTGGAGTGTGATGCAACATTTCACACGTCGTATCATAATTTGCACAGCATTATCCAGCAGCTGTTGAGGCAATTTATCCCATTCCTCTGTGAGTGCACGGATGAGGGTGTTCTTGTTTGTCGGAGGATAGTTTCGACCAGCAACTTGCCTCCCCAAAGCATCCCACACATTTTCAATGGGGTTTAGATCTGGAGAACGCGCTGGCCATACGAGACGTTGAATACCCTCGCTGTCTAGACAATCCTGAACAGCGAGTGTTCGATGACATGTTGCGTTGTCGTCCATAAAAACAAATTTATCACCGACAGCACCACGGAAAAGACGAACATGAGGAAGTAGAACTTCATCAATGTATCGTTGGCCCGTCATAGTCCCCTTCGCAACCACATGTAGGCGCGTGCGGCCATTGATCATGATGCCGGCCCACATCATGATACTGCATGTCGGATATCGGTCCTTTTCCTGGATATTTTCTGGACGATAAGCAGTACCACTCTCGCGCCAGATCAGTTGGCGTCTACAATCCGATGACAGACTGAACCTACTCTCATCTGCGAATAGTACGCATGCCCAGTCCTGTTCAGTCCAATTGTGATGCTCACGACACTATTGCAAACGGAAAGTACGGTGCTGTCTGGTCAATGGGACACACACAACGGGTCTGCGTGTGTATAGTCTTCCTCCCCTCAAACGTCTGGCAACAGTTTTTCTGGAGATCTGCTTTCCTGAGGCAGCAAGAAACTGATTTGCCACCTGCTGAGCTGTGGTGCACCTGTTCCTTTTTGCTGATAGAACGATATATCTGTCTTCTACAGGCGTGGTACTTCTAACACGACCTCCCCCGTGCCGTCTACTACACATTCCAGTAGTTTTAAATGACTTCCACAGCCGTGAAACAACGCTGTGAGCGATGTAGATCTCCCTGGCAACATCTGTTATTTTTCGCCCTTCTTCGATCTTTCCAATAATTCGGCCACGCATAAAATCATCTATGTGATGTCGGGAAGACATGCCAAAAATTTTAAGTTCGTCTATTAAATCTTTCCTGTAAAACTTTGACTTGAAACAACAACTGTCCACACGCGTCAAAACCTTTAAAGCTCTTATGAACGCTATCACGTGATGAACAGACGTGGGAAAAAAAAATTGCATACTCATACTTCTTCTTACTAATATCCCGCACTTATTCTAATTTTACACATTTTGCTTCCTTTCATTTTGTGGTTGCTATGGGTGATAGTGTTATCCGTCCTTAGCAATTGTCCAGCAGTGTATATATATATAATATAATATATATATAATATATATATATATAATAATGTACATATATATATAATATATATATATATAATAATACATATATAATATATATATATATATATATAATATACATATATATAATATATATATATATATACATATATATATATACATATATATATATATATATATAATATATATATAATATACATATATATAATATACATATATATATATATATATATATATATATATATATATATATATATATATATATATATATATAATAAAAATAAATAAATAAAATTATATTTAAAAATAGCTCTGCTGTGATCATAAAATCAGAAATTGTAATATAAATATTCAAAAAAACTTTTACTTGAAAAAAAATTAATTCTTTGAAGGGAAAGATGACATACATTCTTTAGCAGTGTGTGTAAGTTAAACCTTATTCAATCTAAAATATTGTAATAGAAGATAATTATTTAAGCCTTTTATACATGTATAGGCCAAATTCCTTAATCCTATTTTTTAAGTTTTGAAAACTTGCCCTCGTTAAATTGTTTAAATAACTTTTAGCGTTTAATATTTCATATTTATTTTTTTTATTGAACTAAAGCTAAAAATACAACACCAGTAACATTTTGGGAATAATATCTATTTTATAATTATTACTAACTATTTTATCTTTTTTTTAAACTTTTTATTTGATGAAGATATTCAGATAATTATATAACTTTTAAAATAATTAAAATGAATCTTCCTGCAGAAAGAGCTTTTAGTAGCTATCTGTCAGTGTAATAAATTTATATAAAAATGAAATAATTAATTAGAATAATTCAGTAAATAATTCAATTCAGAAATTTCCGATTGAATTGTCCTGTTTGCACATTAAATATGTCTAGAATATAATCCATTTTAACAACATTATTTGAGCAGCCTAATTTTATAGTATTACAGTCTGTACTACGCAACATTATAGTATTACACATAAAGGGACATGTACGTTAAATATTACATAATAATATTTCCCATATATATAATATACATTGTCTCTGAATCTCAATACTTTGTCAAAATTGATAAGTATAGGTGAAGTATTTGTAAATTATGCACGAATCTTATTGAACTCTTATTAATGCATTGTAATGAATAGTATATTATTTTTCAAGAATTAATGGGGTATAAAAATGAAATAAATTTCTCCTGGTAAGTAAAAGCAATTTTATTCAATTTTAGAAACTATATTTCCCAAAAAATTATTAATATTTTTCAACGGATTTAAGAAAAGTTCAGATGGAGTCATCATTTTGCTTCAAGAAAAATGTCAACTAAATCAATTAAGGAAAATATAATTTTTTTGTTCTGGCAATGAATTGCATTTTTTTTAAAAAAAATAGTGTAATAAGTTAAATATTCCAAGAATGTTTCGTATAATTTTTATTTTTAAATAATTTAATTTTAAGTAACCCCAAAAAAATGGCGGAAATTTTTTTAAAAACTTGGCAGAATTGGAAATTATAAAGAAGTTAAAGCGTTAAACACAGCTGATTAAACTTTTTTTTTCAATCCTTGAAGATCATTTGTGTTGAAACACTCATTTTTGTTTTGCTCTTTATATATTATACAAGCTCTTTGTTAACAACTTTAGGCACTTAAAATTTTTAAATTTGAATTTGACTGCAAAATGGCATAGCCTATATGTAGTACGAAAACGTTTTTGCTTAAGTAATGTTTTTAAAAAAAATATAAAAAGGCAATTTAAATAACTGTTGTAAATCTCTCAGTCCAACTTCTACGTTCTATTTCAAATACTATCGTTGAGCCATTTCAATATGATCATTGGGACAGAAGCAACGTCTGACTCGACAGCAAAGCCAAAGCTTTTACGTGTGTGTATTTACTTCGTCATGGCAACGAGGATTGTGATATTAGTCACTCCAGTTGGATAGGTTTGAAGAAGGGGATGGAAGTTGTCCATAATGGGAAGATCCAAATCTATGAATCATGTCCGAAATAGAAACTGAGCCATCTTTTTTCTGTTGTTTATCAAAGACAGAAGCTAGTGTTCCATTTTCAATTTCATTGTGTTTTTAAAGAACAGATGAGAATGCTTTGAATTCAACTGATATCGGTGAAAGAACAACCCTTAACTATCAAAATGATTGCAATTTTTATCCAAGAGGAATTTTTTTAAAACTGATACTATTTCGAGCCACCTGGAGCTTGATATAACAACTGAAGGGTACCCAACATGGTTTGCTAATAACGACATTAAAAATTCGATTCCGTAAAAAAAAAAGTTCCGAAAATAGCAAATAGGGGTATTTATGGCGATATTGTAGCTTACCTAAATGAGAATCAGCATAAAACACGGGTTTGAAAGTAAAACCAAAATTTATGCTTTCATATGCGACAATAGAGCCAGTAATTTGGGATATAAAACATGTAGACCAGGGGTGTCCAACTCCTGGCCCGACCAGTATATCTTCAACAGGATCTTTCCCCGGAAATAGGAAAGATAGTAGCAGAAGAAAGATGCCAAGTGTCAGGACGTAAACATTAATTTTTCTTGTTCTTTTATTTATATTTATTACAATGTATTATTCGAAATACAAACTTACGTTTCTATGAATATTGATTTCTTTTGCGGCCCACCTTAAGGTATACGACTACGTTTGAAACCGTGATTTTGCAGAAGCGTATAAATGGATAATATTTATGATATTTAGTGCCACTTAGATTAGAAAATGTACACAGAATTGTTTTAAGAATAGTATTACAATAAAAATGTTTTCAGTACAATATTTTGACAAAAAATGAACATAGAATGACCCATATTCAAAATGTTCTCCTTTTGTGAAAAATGCTTCTATTATAATAATATTTCGCCTGTATATAGCTCTGACCTCTGTACAGAGGCTCAACTAGAATTTTTGAAATATATAACTTAGAAGTGGGTTTATTCATATTTTGCGACAACAGAGGGGAGCAATTTTAAGAAAAAAACGTGAATAATTATTTCAATTGGTGGTAACTCTGAAAATAATGTGAATTTATCAAAAATTCTAGTTGAGCCTCTGTAGAGAGGTCTGAGCTATATATAGGCAAAATATTATTATAATAGAACCATTTTTCACAAAAGGAGAACATTTGGAAAAAAGATTATTCTAAGTTAATTTTTTGCCAAAATATTGTATTTAAATAAATTTTTTTGTCATAATGTCCTTAAAACAATTTTCTGCATGTATTCTAATCTGAGTGACACTAAATATCATGAAAATTATCCATTTATGTGCTTTTTTTAAAATCATGGTTCCGAACGTAGTCGGATACCTTAAGTTAAATCTTGTTTGCTTGACCCAAGTTAGCCTTTGAGTTTGACACCCTTGATGTAGACAGTTCCGAAGAATATTTTCAGCTGCAGTGAGGCAGTTCCTGTGACTATGCGGTTCACATTACCAAAACGTGCATTGCTGGCAATGCTGTATTATTTTTATCCCATCCACAGCCCCCGTGAGCATAAAACCTGACAGAAGCTACGTAAGGGCTTTATCGCTTGATGCTTTGTAAGGAATGATTAAGAAGTTCAATGAAACAAGTTCACTGATAATTCTCCCAGGCAGAGGACGTAAACCTGTGTCAGATCAAGTGATAATAAATGTTCTAAGGTGTTGTTGTATTTGTCGATGGATCACAGGGAGTCATTGTTGGCACACATATCACAAACAGTGTGGAATATTAATTGTGACACATTGCGTGGGACCGTGGGAAATATTACGCAGAGAATGCACGATGTTGTCTCCGAGAACGGTGGTGTGGCCGCGGTAACCTAGTGGTCAAGATAACGGACTCGTGGCTGGCGTGTCATGAGTTCAAGCCCAGTACCCCTGAAAACCCGCCGCGTAGGGAAGCGATGCACATTAAATCTGTTGAGAGCTCAAATGTCCTTCCGTTGGTGTGGTGTGGCAGTTAAGAGAGGGGACTGCCATCTCAGGTGTCGTCCTCGTCACTTGACCATGGTTCGAAATTACGAGGTCCATCGCCAAAAGCCCTCGTGCAGCTTTACAGTGCGACGTTAATATTCACTCACCCGAGAACGGTGGTCATATAGAATGTAGTCGAATTTCTCACCGGGGATGGGAGTGTATAGTGAGGGAAACATTTCACACTGCTATTTCTTTTTTATATAACTCTTTTTGCATTGCACAGCACTATAAATACCACTATCAGCGATTTTTTTAACTAATTCCCTCTTCCCCCACAAAATCTTTCTATTGTTATTGTTGTTTCTAATGCCACCTGTCTGACGTATTCAGATCGAGACCCACGAAATTCATCGTGGCAAGAGGCTAGAAGTACGCCTGTCGTTGGTCTTGTCCTTGAGCACCATACAGGTGACAGTACGAATCAGCTCGGCGAAATTCCCCGAAGGGACGATAGATGGCGACACCACCTTTCTCCACCTCCTCAATTGAGGCATGGAGCTGAAGGAGAGGGAAATATTCTCCAGTCCCCTGCACTTGTGATTCAGCCCACAAGACTTCGGACCCACTGATTTAATGTGCACGTACTCCATGTGTACTTGGAGGGTATTTGGCGGCATCGGGCATCAAACTCGGGCTTTTCGGTCTGGAGTCCGACGTTCTAACCATTAGGCTACCCACGGCCTTTCTTCCCATATTATTATTAGTTTCTGTTCCAAGTTTGATACTATTGCGGTTATTAGATCAGGCTTCAGGTGACTCTGCCAAATCAGTCAGAAAATCTGTCTCTGTAAACTGTTAGTTTAAAAAATATCACCTTGCAGAGGCGTAAAGTACAACCCCGCAACCCCACATCGGCGGGGGGAGGGCAAAGCCTGACTGCCGCCAAATACCTATCCTTTGTAAAGTCCAACTTGAGATTCCAAATAATGGTCTCCATTACGCCACTGACAACCTGTACATCAAGTCTTGAATCGTAATGTTAGAAATGATCAACACTAAGTCCTAGTGATGAAATAAAATCTGTTTTTGTATATTATATGATATTTTGTTATTTATTTGAGTCATCCCGATAAATAAAGGTGTCGTGTCGTAAGCTTGCCCCTTGCCATCAATTGGATACGTCGCCTTCCTTACAGAGAAAGTGAGAAAATCATTTACTTGTGGCAAAAGAACTACGTCTATGCTCCTAGACTTGTAGTGGGGTTAAAATATATCAAATTTATCCAGGTTTAAAGTCCTCACTTTGGAATAGTCTGAAAATTTGGAGAACAAGAGATTCATAACTCTTAGGATGCTCATTTCATGATTATTAGATGATTATCTTAAAATTTTCTTGTTTCATTTTCTGTCACAAGAATTACAATCCACGTTACGTTAATATGCTCAAAGTAGAATTAAAGAAATTCAAAATAATCCCTACGCGGAGTAGCGTAACGTACACCCCCGCATTGCGAGGGGCTCAGGGTTCTAGGGTACCCAAAGTCTGACTGCTGCTAAGTACCTGGCCTTTGTAAAATCGAACTTGGGGGCCCAAAACATGACTTTGCAGAGGAACCCAAATGTTCTCCGTTACGCCACTGCCTACGCATCCCTTACATAAATTATAAATTTCTTTTGTCTGTAAATCAGTGTGAAAAGTATTGAAATTGCGGTACTAAAAACGTTTGTCTGATTAAAATCCAATTTTGTTACGGCTTAAATGTCATGGAAAATAGAAAATGATAATGTTACGACATCAATCCTCTGACTTCTCCTTTGTTTTCAATTGTTAGTTCATCAAAATATTTCAAGCCTTTTGGCTAAGAACTTCGGTTTCTTTTTTATACGTAGAATTCACGAATCATTCTGAGGAATAATTTATTTTCTGTTATCTGAATATAAATTCCAGTTATACATTTTTTCTTCCTCTTCTGATTTTCACGTGTCGAAATAAAAATAGAACTTCTTTATCAGTTTGAATTTAAATGCGATTCTTTATACTTTTTTCCCGACTAATATTTTTTCTCCCTTCGAAATCTTGGCCACATAGGAGATGAAACACATCTGCACGCCTCCAGGACTGTAGCAGGTGTGAAAATAGATCGATAACAGTTTTCAGAATGTTATCACGTACTCGTGATCGTACCATTTTCGAATTCGTATATTTTTTTTCAGTTTCCTTCTAGATTCCCAAAATGTGCTTGCAGTTGAGCGTACAGGTGAATCATTTTGCATGGAAATGTTTGTATTGACAACAGAACAAACATTCCGAAAGTGGAAAAAGCAATTTATACCCCACGGACTCGACAACCTGGAAATCGAAATCGTGGCCGATTCTAATTCCAAATTAGAAAAACATCGATGGATTACGTGGTTCTGGAAATTTCGTACTGTAATTCGTTGTCATCGGCATTTGTGTTCGTGGATTTGCTTCTGCTTTGAGTGCAAGTAAATTCATGATTTCAAAAGAGAAAATAAATCTTTTATGTTAAGAATATATCGGCTTTACTAGAATAAATAAGGTACAAATTGTGGATAAAACACACGAAATATTCTTCCAATGGAGACAGCTTTACGTAAGAAAGAAATAACAAAAAAATTCTCTTTCCAGTTCAGTGATTTAAAACCTGCCAAAAAGTGAAATTTTATACCATTTACAAATCGAAGTGCATGATTTTTATACAGATATCAGCTGACTCGAAACTATTTGATTGTCGATAGGAAATGATAATAGCATATAAATTGTGAGGTAAATGTTTAACTTTGAATTACTACACAACTATATTTCCAAATAAATAACCTGTTCCAAAAAACTCAAAAAATGTGTAACGTGTTTTATTTTAATTCCTATTCAAATGCAGGGAAAAATAAAGATTTCTACAGATAATATCTTTTTTTTCTTGTGGTTATAAATGCTTTGTATCTCTCAATACAAGTTTTTTTTTAAAAAAATATTTTTATAATGGTGAGTAAAAAATAATTTTTCACATGTATTGTTGATTTTTACCTATAAGAAATTATGTGAGAATTTTATAACGAGATTTTAAATGCTCTTACGTTATTTTTTCAATTGTTGCTTATTTCTATAAGAGTTTTATCATTTATAAATTTTAAGAGATTTAAGCAAATTAATTAAAATTATCGTTTTTAATACCTTTTGCATAAAACCAAAAACCAATTTAATTTTTAAAAAAATGTTTAAAATGTATGTTTGTCGATGTTGTTTAAGGCGCTATTTTCTTATAAATTTTCTTAATTTTTAGATATTTTACAATGCTATCAATACATAATTTATGAACAATGGACATTCAATATCGTAACATTTTAAATCATTCAGGCATGATAATTTATTTTGTGTTTGACATATTTTAACTAACATCAATATATATATATATATATATATATATATATATATAAACTTCTCAAACCCAGTTTTCACTAAAATAATTATTAAAGAAATATGTCAGTAAAGTTGTTTCTTGCAAGAGTAATTCAAATCATGATAGGTGCTCCATGAGATCCTCAAGACGTAAGAATTTGGGAAAGTTAAGAGAAACTTTCCAAAGAACGTTAGTCGAAGCTATTTGAAAAACTAATTTCGAATATAATTGGACAGAAAACTGATATATCCATGAGACAGATAGTTGGGGGAATTCAACCTTTGGTAGAAAATATCATCACTTCTGACTACTGTACAGAATTTGCATCGTCTGTTTATGTTGAATAATCTTAATTTCGGAATCTTTGTTGGTGGCGGATTACGTGCTGAAGCCTTCAGTTTTTATTGCAAAGTAGTCAAAAAGTAGATGGCAGCATTTTGTTTTGCCAGAAATTTGGATCGTTATATTCCACATCAGTTTACTATAGATAAACGGGAACTGGTAAATCCCTGCTTGTGCTTCCTCGCATTCTTAGTACAAAATTGAAGCATTATATAAACGGATTCTGACAAAGATTAAAAGCTATACCATAATGTGAAAACATCGTCGAACTATGTATTGGCTTTCTGAAATACTTGCATCGGCATCGAAATTAGAACTTCAACGCAAGAAGATTTTATTGAGTGTTTGGTGGTATATGAAAAAATTAATTCACACACACACACACACACGGAGAGGTCCTGTTACCTAACATAAAATATTAATACCCAGTTCTTCTGTCTTACATTAGACATATTGTTATGCTCAGTAGTCGCGAAGAGGCTGAATGTCATCAATTGGCACAGTGGTATCTTTCTTCATTTCATTATTCATAAAAAGATAAAAAATTTTTAAAAAATGGAAATAGGAATTAGATGGTTGGAAATTTTATTCCGCCCCCCACCTTCCTGTTTTCCTGACTTGGGGTGCATTTATTATCTTGTGTGTTCGTGTATTTACCACTTCTTGAAATCTCTTTGATGGCGTTGATAGTTTTAAAAATTCACACGCGTGTTTTTTTACTCCAAACCTTAGGGCTTTTACCAACAGGGGATTAATTTTCTTTGCAGAAAAATGATAAAATAAATCTCAATTTTAGGTTTGATACATTTTGTGCTCTCTGCATTTCTTCATCGTCCCAAAAAATGCTTAAAACTTTATAACTTTATCTAATATTTATTTGCAACCTGCATACATTTTCTTTTCCCTCCGTTTAGTTGATCACGTGCTCCCTCAAATAAAGTCTTGTTTTAGTTGTACCACTCAAGATGAAAACGTATAAACATACACTATTTAGTAAAATACGAAGTATTTCATTCTTAAAGATTGTCACACAGTGCTTAGTAAATCAAAAGCGTAGCACTTTGTAGATTACGAAAGAAGCAGCCGAATCTACTAAATGAAAATTTTAAGTCCAACGTTTACTTTAATCTATTTGATCAGATTAAATGGAGTTAAAGCGTTGCAATAATATTGTTAAGGGTGTTTTTTTAAAGGTATAGAAATTTAAATTGCAATAAAACAACGAAGTATTATTCGATTGACATGAATTTTTTCTTATTAGAAAGATAATCTTGTGGCATTACATTTTAAATATGATTTCTCGCATATGACTGCCACGGCTGGCTCGGATGTAGTCCAATCTGGACGTCCAATTTTCGATGACTTTTTCCAAGATTTGTGGCCGTATATCGGCAATAACACGGCGAATGTTGTCTTCCAAGCGTTTGTGGCTTATCCGCATAGACCAATGACTTTACATAGCTTCACAGAAAATAGTCTAGCGGTGTTAAATCACAAGATCTTGGAGGACAATTCACAGGTCCAAAACGTGAAATTAGGCGGTCACCAAACGTGTCTTTCAATAAATCGATTGTGGCACGAGCTGTGTGACATGTTGCGCCGTCTTGTTGGAATCACAGCTCCTGAACATCATGATTGTTCAATTCAGGAATGAAAAAGTTAGTAATCATGGCTCTATACCGATCACCATTGACTGTAACGTTGTGGTCTTCTTCGTTTTTGAAGAATGATTCCACCAGCCCATAAAGTGCACCAAACAGTCAGTTTTTCTGGATGTAACGGCGTTTCGACATACACTTGTGGATTAGCTTCACTCCAAATGGGGCAGTTTTGTTTGTTGACGTAGCCATTCAACCAGAAGTGCGCTTCATCACTAAACAAAATTCGCTTATGAAAATCGGGAACAACGGCAATCTCGTTTTGGGCCCATTCGACGAATCTACGCCTTGCTTGATCATATTTAAAATGTAATGCCACAAGATTATCTTTTGAATAAAAAAAATTCATGTCAATCGAATAATACATCGTTGTTTTATTGCAATTTAAAGTTCTATACCTCTAAAAAAAACTCCCTTTAGAATTTGTTTGTTTTCAACTCTTATTGTGTGTGCTTTATTTTTATAAAGATTATTTCCAATACTAAGAGTACTTTGTGTTCTTCTCTCTCCCGCTTTCCTCATTTTTATCATTCGTATTTTCTAAAGATTTTTCTTCAAGATTTTTGGTAAAACCCCCCGTCAGAATGGCTGAGAAGTTAAGTTTGATTTAATACACTTGTACCAATTTATACGATGATTAATCAAAGAAATGTTCAATTTTGCTATCGGGAATAGATTTCCAATATCCAAATAAAAAAATTCGACGAGTATTTAATGATTTTCTCTTTGTGTTTCGGTAAAACAATCTTTTGAAAAATCATTTTTGATTGATTACTTCGACCGCAGTTAGGATGATTTAAACCACCTTACTGTAGCTCTTTCGGGGGGGGGGGATGGAAACAGAAATATAGAAGGGGAAATACAATGAAAATGTCAAAGACGCATGAGGGATATTAAAAACACTTGCCCTCAACTCATTAGATTTCGATAAGCATGGCATAAAAAAGGAAATTGTGCTGAAAAATTGTATCGCATAACCATTAAATCAAAAAACTATCATTGATCTCTAATAACATTGAAGCTTCTGTTTTTCTTGGATCGTTTGCAAACTTTTCCGTCTTTTTGAAATAAAAAGGAATCCGTTCATGTTGATAATAATTATTTTATAAAGAATTAATGCTTATATAATGAAGAATAGTGTAATGCAGTGCTTCTCAAACTGTGGGGCGCGCCCCCTGGGGGCGCGATAAAATCGAGGGGGGGCGCGAGCATCTTGAAAATATAAAAGGCTTAAAAAATTATTTTTTGGAATGAAGTAAAACAAAATGCTTTCTGACAAAATAAAAAAATACACATTTACACTGATATAAATTATATGTATCATCTGGTTTTCCACTTTCAAAGATTCCACTTCAAACGCTCATTAGCTATCTTTGATCCCAAAACCAAATAAAAAAGATATTTTGTTTGCTTTCTGTAATCCCGCGATGAGAGATTTTTTATTACGTTTCTTGTAACCTCTAGAATAGTACTTTTTGATTATCATCTCTTTGACCTTCAAACTTACTGGTATGCTTAACTCCGTCTACTTTTCTTTTGGGAAAGTTGTAAATAATATTTTTCTGTTGCTTTCCCCCATGTAAATGAGTTTTATGATGTATGGATAAGCATATTGAGCACTTTGAAGGATTAATTCGCCAAGATGTATTTTTTATGAGTAATCTGAAATTGCATTATAAAAAACGTTTTACACAATTATTTTTTATAACTGACATCGATGTTTTGTATCGAATACATTTTTTTCATGGGAGCGGTCGCATGAGGCGCTGAATCACTCCAAATTCTGGTAAAACTGTTTATTCGTTAACAGTTTCTTGACAGTATCCTCCGATATGACAGTCTTAATGGAAACTAAAAATGAATTTGTTACATTTATGCCTCTTTTGAGAGTGGCAAACGGTTTTTACAATCAAGGTACTTGTTTTGATCGAGTTCCCTTCACGACCACTTTTGTTCAGAAATATTTTCTATGAATATGCTATACTTTCCCTAACTTTGTGGTTTTAATTGCTGTGTTGTACAACTTATTATGGTTTATAAATGTAAATGAGCAGAATATAAAAAAAAAAATGGGCATCTGTGATCTCTCTATTGAAGGAAGATGAAACTGATCAAGCAATTGAAGAACCTGATGAAATAATGCATATTAATCGTGATAGCGAAAGTAAATATGACAAAAGTGATAGACATGAAACGTTTGAGTTGAACTGTAATTTTCAAATGCTGCCTAAAAAGAACTCTATCAAGAAAATTAAGATATCAAGAAAACTAAGAAGCCATAAATGTAACACTTCGCCTTGTCAAAAAGACACAAGCAAGAAAAGGTTACACGTGCTATTTGTAGATCATCAAAGAATAGAAAAATTACAATAACGTGAGCAAAATATGACAGTTTTGATTGCAAATAACGTTCTTGTATTGTTAGTGAAAAGTGTCTGTGATTTATGTTCTTTATTAAGGTCACGCACATTTGGAACGGTTTCTTTAGCTTTATTGGATTTTTCTCAAATCATCAAAGAAAAATTAAAAAGTCCTTTTAAAGTAGGTAAGTATATTTTCTCTTAGTTAAATTATTCACTGCAATTGTGATTTTTATCGAGCACAGAAAAAAATAATTATAAAAAAAAAGGATTGGGGTGACTTGGTGAAGTGATCGCGCGACCATTAACGTTAGTGTGGAGTGGGCGCCTGCTTCCGGGTTAAAACATTTTGAAAGTTTCTCGCTTTAAATATTAAAAATAACACAATTATTCTTTATTAGAATTTTTCATTCGTTTTCCTTATTTAATATTAATTCTAAATGCTAATTCTGTGAGGCTTAAAATTACAGTTCGTTTTAAACTATTTATAATAGGAGCATTCATTTAAAAAATCATTTTATATTTTTGTATGCATTGTTGTGCACTTGGTTTTACTCTTCTTACAATTAAGCTATTATATCAAGATTAATGTATTATTTTTTTAAAAAATAATCGCAGAACGGGTACTTCAGCCAGTGTACTTATAAATGTATCAGTACTGCTCAATGTATTTTATAACTAATTTATTAATACTAATTTAAGAGCAAGTTTAATTATTATTAGTGACTTCCATGGGCTTGTCTTGCAGAGCAAAGGTTTTCAAATGAAGGCTTAATATTAGAAATTGACACTCTTAGTTCTTTTTCTATATTTAGCTGAGATCTATATTTTGTCTTCAAAGCAGCCACCGCAGAAAATCCGGTTTCACAAAGGTACGATGTTGAAAACGGTAAAAGTATACGAAATGCTTTTGTTTTCAGTTAAGAAAATTCATCATCTACTTCTGCCCAAAATTGAAAGAGAGTTTTATTACAAAAATTGTCTTTTTAATTTCGCCACTAGATGTGAAATCTATGAAACTTTCTTCTTCGGTAGTGGAGAGCCCTTCTGGGGTATTTTGAAATGGATCTCTCACCCATTCGTAACTTGCTATCAAGTTGTCCTCAGCAAAAAATATTTTTAAAATTTTTTGCTAACATAACTAAATGATATTCAATAGTTTTATAAACAACTTCCACATGTTGTTCTTCAGTTTTGTAAGTTTTTACACATTTATCCGCATTTTCAAACATTTCTAGGTTTTTTTGCTTTAAATTTCGGCTCCATAATTCTAATTTTCTACAAAAAGCATTAATTTTATCACTCGTGTAAAACATATGTACATTTGATCCTTGAAGTTGAAGATTCAATATATTTAATTTCTCAAATATATCGACTAAGTAGCTCAACTTCATCAGAAATAAACCATCTCGAAATTTCTCAGCTTCCGGTAGGTTTTCCTCTTCTAGAAAAATGGTAATTTCATTTCTTAATTCATAAACACGTTGTAAAAATTTCCCGCGTGATAACCATCTTGCTTCACAATAAAATAGCAACGATGAATGCACTGCGCCCATGTCTTTGCAAAGTCCAGAAAAGATTCTTGATTTTAGGGGTCTCATTTTTATGTAATTTACAACAGTCACAACTGTCATTAGCACAATATTCAGGCCAGGACTATTTTCTTTGGAAGCCAGAGATTCTCTGTGGATCATACAATGTGTCCAGATGCACAGTGGAGATTTTTGTTTCACAAGTGCTTGTATACTTTTAAATCTTCCTGACATTGTACGAGCACCATCGGTGCATATTCCTACACAATTTTTCCACTCTATATTTGCCTCGTTTATAAAATTATTTAAAATATCAAATAATGCTATTGCTGTTGCTTTAAGTTTTATTGGTTTACAAAAAGTAGTTCTTCTACCGCTGACATACCATCCCAAAATCGAACATACGCAATGAAATGAGCATCTTTATTGCTATCTGTTGCCTCGTCAAGCTGAATTGAAAACAATTTATCACGCAACTTACCGAAAAGCTGTTGCTCTACATCTTCAGAGATATCATCAATTCGACGGGAAACAGTATCATTTGATAGGGGTATGGACTGCAACTCTTTGGCAAAATTGTCTCCAAACATAGTTTCTACAATCTCAATTGCTGCAGGCAAAATAAGCTCTTCGGCAATAGTGTGAGGCTTTTTACATCTGGCTATTTTATATGATACTTTGTAAGAAGTAAGTAAAGCTTTTTCATTCACTGACAAAGTTTTTTTTTAAAAAATGTTTTTGTTTTCCATATGATTTTAATTTTGATTCAAAGAACTCTCGAGGTTTGTTAATGTACTCACCATGAAGCGTTTCGAAATGTCTTTTAAGTTTATTAGGTTTCATACTGTCTGCTGCCAATATTTTTGAGCAAATAACACACAGGGGCTTTTCTTCTCCATTTACTTCAGTAATGGTAAATCCAAAATTCAAGTATTCTTGAGAATATTTCCTTGATTTAATTTTCGGAACTATGCTCGTCTGTGCACTTGTTGATGCTTTATTATCGTCGAATGTTCGCTTACGACTTAAAAATTTATCCATGATTTTTTTGTTCCAATTTTCTGCAGTAATACTTAATAGTGTGAATTACAACTAACGCGCAAATTATAAAATGTACATTCAAGATAGATTTGGTAGGTATAGAAGCATCGAATGGACCAAGACTGATTGGAATAGTACGAGGTACAGCATTATTACATGTTTTGCGCAGACGTCCGATATTTTGGCCAGACTCACGCAGACGCTCGCGAGAATGCCAGATGTGATGGATAGGAGAGAGCGCAACATAAAGTAGACTATTTTTCAATTTCTACTATAAGTTCACTCTCTCATATATATCTTGTTCAAATTTTCAATCGTTGATAAAATACTTTCTATTCATTCATTCAAGTTCAAATACATTTTTAAAACTTTTAGTGGGTTAATACAGTTATGTTAATACAGTTATGTTACTTCATGTTAATACAGTTCTTTCAAATTTTAATTCATTAATTAAATTAAAAAATGAATAAATAGTAACAAACAAAAATTATAGTCCAAAAGCATTTATAGAAAGGAAAACTTTTCGTGCTGTCCCCTGTAACGCAATGGATAGCGCGCTGGGCTTCTAATCTGAAGGACGGTAGTTCGAATTCCATCCGAGATGACCTAATTTCTAAGAATGTGTGTAATTTCTTCTTTACTTTACTATTTTCTTACACTAATTAATTTAATTAATGAATAAATAGTAACGAAAAAGAATATTCAATACCCTATATATAGAAAAGAAAAGGAAAAATTGCAAGGAAAATCGCTTTCTCTTTTGTCACTTAACATTGTGATTCTGTCATATGTATTACATATTTGTATTAATTGAAACTATTTAATAGAAAGTAACTAAAATAAGTTTTTCTTTGTTAGCCTAAGTAGGAAAATTGACTTAAAATTTATTTTTATATTACTTTTAGAAATGCATGATGGACGAAATAAATTTTTAATTAAATGTCATTTTGCAATCTGTCCCAATTTAAAAAATGAGAAAGGAAAAATAACATAACATTATAATTATTACTTAAAAATAATTTGCATAAAATATATATTATATAAAAAGTAACGTATACAAAATTCAATACTCAAAGTGTATTATTATTGCATTCAATACATTATTATTGAGGGGGGGGGCGATGAAAATTGTGATTGAAAATTGGGTCGCCAGTAGTGAAAGTTTGAGAAGCACTGTCTTACTTAATTTATTTATTTTGCAAAAAAGGAGTATACAAACTGTAATACTTATGTTATTAATTTGTATGGTTTATAATTAAGATCGCGTATTGTAGCTTTAGCGTCAAAGGGCATTATTATTGCATTCAGTACATTATTAATGTATAAGGGGGGGCGCGATAAAAATTGTGATTGAAAAGGGGGGCGCCAGTATTGAAAGTTTGAGAAGCACTGGTGTAATGAAAAGATTCATCTCTTATTTTAGACTTTTTGTAAAGCTGACTTCAATTAATGTTTGATAATAAAATGCAAACTGATATTTTTCCCTGAAAAAAAAAGAGCAACTTTAAGGTAAAATTCTGATTTTACTGACACACACATATAGCTTATATACAATTTTGCTTTGAATTTTTATCTCTGCGCGTATATTTTCCGTCCAAGATCACATTTCTAACAGAAAAAACAGATATTTATTTTACATTAAAAATGCACTGAAAGTTTTTGAACTTAAAGCGCTCATTATTAAAATCCAGTAAGTATTTTATATATACTTGATCTTATATTTATGTGAAGCATTTTTTAAATCTGACAAAAAATTCTAATTGAACGATTTCCTTGAAAAGTAATAATACTTTTAATTTTATTGGCTGTAATAGCCGAGAGTCGTGGACTCGTGGCCACCGTGTCATGAATTCGAGTACCAGTGCTACTAAAATCCAACCGTGAAAACCACGTCACTTGACCATGGTTCAAAATTACGTGGTCCATCGCCAAAAGCCCTCGCGTAGCTGAAAAGCGACACGTTAATATTCACTCACTCACTTGTGATATTCTCCTACACCTCTGGCTCACGCTGACACTCCGAGAGATATTCTCCCAAGAGGGGATATTACACACTCACCCCATCGTGAAGAGGGGCTGATACACGTTAAATCTGCCAGACAAAGTCCTCCTGATGGCGTGTTGTGGAAATTCAGGGAGGAGTTACCGGCTCAGCTATCGGTTTCATCACTTGTGACTATGGTTCAAGATTACGAGGTCCATTGCCAATAGCTCCTGTGTTGTTTTATAACACGACGTTAATACCCCCCCCCCTCCGCAATACTGTTTGCAACAGAAAAATTAGCCATTTATTTTGCGTATAAATTGTACTGAAAGTTTTAAAATTTAAACCACTCATTATGTAAAATAATTGAACTATAGTGATGTAGAGAGAGAATTTTCTACCTAACGAAGTTTCTTAATTGAATATTTTCTGTGAGAATCTGTTTTCCTTACAATTTTAATAGACGGTCAGTTAACGAGGTTGACACCCTACTCTCCATATCCGGATTTTGTGTACTGACAAATTTAATAAGTCCATCTACTACAGGGTGTTCTTTGAAAGTATGAGAAATTAGTAAACTAATTGTAATATGAATTTACTATTCTTCCGACCAGACCGCTGAGAGAGAGAGAGAGAAAGACATCTGTCATAAATTTGTACAGTGGTCGTCCTCGTCCTTTAGCCATGGTTCAAAATTACGAAATCCGTCGCCAATAGCCCTCATGTATATTTAAAATGTGATGCTAATAATCATTCACTCAATTAATTCTGGAACAACCATTACCCTTCTACCGGGGAGAGTAGAAGCGCTTGCTTAAATTCCAAAAATATTTTACTTAGAAAGAGTTGCAACAACGATTAGTGAAATTTTGAGTATAAAAGAAAACACATTGATCTTTTCTCTTTTTCGCATGAATCGCTTCTTTGGAAATCGTATCGTATCTCTTCGTATCTAAAAAGGATAAGATACACAATTTTAGAAAATGAAGCAGTTCACTTGCATTTTTAGCATATCTGCATAAGCAACTTAGGATATTGAACATGAACTCACTGATGAAGTACAGAGGGGGACGGAAGAACTTCCTGTTTTGAAAATGCAATAACACGCTACATGTTTCTTCCGACTTTATTTTTATTTTCCACCTATCACACAACATTAGAACTTTGAATTTATACAGTTTTAAACACAATGCTTATTAAATAGCGCTCTTCATTATCAATACATTGATGAGTCGATTTCGAAAACTTTGAGCCATCTTTTCAAGCATATCGACCGGGAAATTGTCAATTTCGGCTCGGATGTTGTTCCATAAGTCTTTAAGGGTCTTATAGCGATTATTGTAAACTCGGGACTTGAGATAAGCCCACATAAATTACTCAGGGGATAAATCAGGTGACACGCAAGCCGGTTCACATCCTCTCGCAGGGTGGTTAGTCATTCGGGAAAGGATGCTCTTAAAACATCTATGGAAACGTTGGAGTTGTGGACTGTGGCCCTATCTTGTTGTAACCACACGTTGTCAATATCCTTTTCTTGGAGAACGGTTAAGAAAAATTGCCACATGACGGTCTGAATTGACACATGAACTTGTTCCACGTTTTCAGGTGTTCTAATGGTCTTCAGAGGTATTTCCCTTTCTTTGGGGACATTCCCCGTTGCTCGGAAGGTATCCATCCTTATTAAAAGACATTTTCGACTAGGAACACGACCTCGTGGAGGAATTTCGAAGTGACGACGGAAGGCATGTTGCACTGTAACCACCGACCGACCGTTCCAGAAATACACCTCCACGACAAAAGCGCGCTGCTGCTTCGACAACAAAGTGTTTGAGCCGGGCAGAAACACAAATAACCCACTCCATCCCTTCCACCGAATCCCTTCCTATGTCCCTCCTCTCCTAACATTACTGCAACATGTTCAAAACCGGAAGTTCCCACACCCCACCCTCTTCAATCGATAGAATAAATTCTTCTGTCTGAATCTCAAAATAAAAGCAAACTCCTAGCTATTAACCTAATCGTGGATTTGAAAGTAAATGCATCGGATCAATTGACTTTTTCACCGCATGATTTTTTAAAGTCTCATAACAAACTAATACATAACTCTAAGTCCTCTTATTGGAAGCGAAAAGCTTATTTTATTCGTATTATATTAAATACTTTCTCGCTTACATTTTTTTTGGTTGTAAATCACTGAAGCGTCAGCAATTACATCTCGAAACCACAGCTAATGGATTATTTATTGAAGATATTTTTTTAAGTATCATTATCGCATCCATTTTTTATATCTCTCTCATACCTCTCAAAATTATAAATAAATAGTTCTTGCTTGGTAATTATTCTTCATGCCAGAGCATTTTTTTAAAACTTTTGTCAGGCTGATTGAGGGTTTGCAATTCTTCGTAATTATGGTAACTCTTCAATTAACAAAAGAAAGAGGGGGAGGGAAAATAGAGGGGGGATTCTCTATCGAGCAAAGGATTGCTGTTTTTCTGTCTCTCTGTTGCTTAATTTTTTTTTCTTTTACTTGATTTTCTTTTTTTCTCTCTTTATTTTGGATTATCCTCGATTTCAACTATTAAGAAGTAGTCTTATTTGTTTGTTAACCTTATTTTTTCTCTAGTTTTTTTTCTTTTTTATGCCGATGCATATTTTTTAAGAATATTTATTTCTGCTCCGTAATTAGTCAAGTAAAGTTTCTTACCTGTAATTAAATTTAATAGAGAAATATCAGCTGGCAAATGAAAAGTGTAAGATTTTTATTTTATGTGGATAATACTGTGTAAAAGAAATTTTAAAAAATAATTATTTGCATCAGATTTCTGGTCATCAATATCTATTACAAACTTAAGTGTGTATGTGAGTGTATTTACGTTATTTTGTGTAAACGAATGCCGGAGTTATTTTATAATTTAAGCAATGAAAAATAGTTATTTTTATTTTTGTGACCATGACGCACAAAATTTCTATTTAGATTGTGTTTTGCTGTACCAATCAAAATCTTTTAGAATATGTGCTATTACTTATGAAAGAAATTATATGTAGTAATTATAAATTTCACACACACACCACTCAATTGTCTTTTTCAAATCGATTAGGAAACTTTTAAGGGACTGGGAAAAAAATTGTTCATTTCTTAAATTTCTATCTGTATTTATTGCCTCTTGAGCATTTTCATAACAACATAATATTTAATTTCCATTTTAAAATTGACCCTCCTAAAATTTTTAAAGGTGGTATATTAATTTTTGAAATAATGTAAAAATTCAATCATAAAAAGTCATTTTTTTAGCAATTCTTAAAACAAATAATACATTAAAAACCTCATTGTTTTCCAATACTTGAAAATACAATAAGCATTTTTAACATTATAAATTAGTTTTTTTTTCAAATAACATTCTTAAAAGAAAAAAATTCCATAATATTATAAATATTTTCCAAATTCTGGAATACAAGTTTTTTTTAATATACAGAAAAAAGATTTCACATTGGTTGCAATTATCAAAACTAGATTAAAAGGATGGATAATTTTATAGTTAGAAAATATTGTTACAAATCTGACATGTAGAAAAAAAGTAGTTGTAAAACATTTGCCTTGGAAATCACTCAAATGCTTCTTGAATTAAAAAGATCTCCGAATACGCATTGTAGCTGTAGTTTTACCTGTTTATTACAGCTAGGTATATTTTATTTGTTTAGATTTATATATATCTTTTTTTATGCAATTTACTTGCTATTGTATATTTATTTGCAGTTTGGGTGACTGAATCGACTATATTGTGTTTTAGAACTGATGGCTACATTTGACAGCTGTCAAAACGTGTATAAGTCTACTTTTTTGGTTGGCATGAAGTATTATTCTAAACCTAATGCCCTCTGAAAAATAATCTAATTTCGGGGGGTATACAATTTTTAAAAAATTTTAGATTTTTGCGTGTTTGTGTGTCGGTTTTTTGTATGTTTGATATTCCCTTTTAATTATATTATCACATCTCTTTTAAAGTATTTATTGCATTGATTTGGCTACTTTTTCATGAAATTTGAATGATATATGCTGTTGAATAAAAGCTCAGTGGACACAGGTCTGGGGTTCAAACTGCTGGGTGGTCAATATCTATTCATCCCCTCAGTGGGTCGATAAATGAGTATCATACTTGCTTGAGAACTAAACACTGGGGGTTTCGTATCAGACTGGCCACCTGACCTGAACATCTGCTTATGCACTTGAGCGCCTCGGGCCATGAAAACTGAGATTGGCACAGTAGGTCTTGACCCTCCAATGGGCTGTTGAGCCAATAAGTTTAGTTTTAGTGTATTGTTATAAATATTAAAGCATAATAGTAGATCAAATTTGATTTCAGTTGACTCAAAATAAGGTTTTTAAGTGTTGAATGTGCGTTCTATGAATGAAGTATCATAGATTAATTTAATTTATATGGATATTTTTACGTTTAGACAATTTTTTTTAGAAAAAACTATTGTTTTTACATTGCACAACATCTATAAATTTATTGACTGACGGGAAAAGATATAAATTTTATAAAAAGTATTATTACAGTTTCAAGCGAATTCAAAATTTCATATTCAAGTAACAATTTGCAAAATTACAAATTATAATCAAATTATTGAAATTATCATTATATTTCAATAATTTTCATAGCACGATTTATTTCTACGAAAGTGGTCATGGTAACAAAAATTAAATTGTGTCGATTTCCTAATTGTAAACCTCAAATAGTCTCAATTTTAAAATCTTTAACTCGCGTTTTATAAGCTACACATAAAGATAGGTAAGAAATTATTTGTATTGCTGTTTATTTGTTTGTACTCGTTTTTCAATTTATACTATTAGTTCACAATCTCCCTATATCTTGTTCAAATTTCCAACTGTTAATAAAATACATTTTAAAACGATCAAATTTTATGTACACGATTATTTTGGATGACAATACGATAATTTAATTATAATTAATTAAAATTAATTGGTTGAAGCTAATTATATTATTACAGATAATACTATTAGAGATACAGCCACGTTGGCTTCATTTTTAGCGCCTTGAGTTAAAACTTAAAAAGATTTTTATTTTCTCACGTTTTAAAGCATTCAGTTGAACTGAAATTTTGTATACACGATTGTTTTGGATGACAATACGATATTTTAATCGTAATTAATAAATATTAATTGCCACTTAATATTGTGATTATATCATACATATATATTAATTGTAATTATTTGATATAAAGTAACCAAAATAAAATTTTTCTTTGTTGACTTAAGCAGGAATTGACTATAAATTTTTATATATATATTACTTACTACAGTAAATAATTTTCTTTTTTAAGCCTTTTTCAAAATAATACTTACTGAAAATACGCACACGCATATTCTAGTCTTATGTAATTAATAATTCATTTTCGTAAACAGCATTGTTACAGCATATTGCTAAAAAAAACGATACCTTTTTTGGAAGAAAATGAAAATCATATTATAGTTTTTGTGCTACAAGAAATGCATATTATTTTTATTTTCCTGTCTCAAAAGGACTTTTATCCTTGCCCTTTTGAATTGTGGTACATCTTTTTTACTGTGATATATCTGATATATTAATTGTGATATATCTGATGTATATTAACTGCGATATATATTTTTAGTTCTCAGCATAAGTGAATTTATTCAAATGTACTTGTGCTAAGAGCTACTTAATCTATTGAATCAGCATCGTACAGAATTGCTTCAAGAAATAGAAATCATGCAGCTCCAGTCTTGATCTACCTTTCTTTCTCGAAAGTTCATCAATGCCATCCCGGACAAAAGCTTTTATGCGATTCCTTTCCCTTCTTTTCCTGTCCTCATCTGCTTTTAGTCCTAGTTCCTGGGGACATTATTCCTTTTTTTCTCTCTCTCTATCTCTTTTTCCGTCTTTCTTCCAAGCTTCACACCTTTGCCATGATATCTTCCTCTCTTCATTTCCTGGAGAGCGTCATTAACACTTGATGAAGGTCTGTGTCGCCTTCAAAAATAATCAAGATAAATCCAGGAATAGTTCTCACCAGAGAAAAGAAGTGACATGCCATCCCCCCCTCTATCTCAATAAGACATGCCCTGAAGGACGAAGAAAAGTATGACTTAATACTGTACTACAAAATTTTTGTCATTGCTAGCTATTTGTCTTGTTCCGAAAATTGACTAGTATCGCCCACCAAAAAAAAGGACTTCGTTTGTTTGTTTTTCTGAAAAGTTTTCTCGTGTTTTAAAAGTTAGTTTTATTTTCTAAGTTGTCTTAATTTTCTTCTTTGAAAGTTTCTAAAGTGTTCTATTGGTATTGAGTTTGATTCGGAAACAATTTGATTTTTGAAAGCTAAAAGCTTTTCAAGATACGTTCAAAGTTAACGATTCATAGCATTAAAAATTCAGTATCTGATGAACACTGCCGAATGAATTGTTAAGTATAGTTAATGTAATGTTCTTCCTTTTACTAGTTTTACAGTATTTTTTAATATTCAGAGTAGATTCAAATCTCATGAAGATTCGAATTTAAAAGAAAAAGTTTTAGTTCATCCGGATTTGTACCAAAGGACTAAATTTGTGACGGTCACATGATAAATGCAATCTCATATCCTCCGTAAATAGACATAATTTAAGGATAAAATTAAAAGGAAAATAATATAGGTAAAAGATAGCATATTTAGGAATTAAAAAAAGCACAATCAATTAGGATTGATCTGGGTCTGTGGAAATTTAGATCAGGAGTATATTTTTCGATGATAGTGATTTATTGCCAGAGTAGTCAATTTTATTAAAGAAGATGGTAGCATTTCTCCTGATTGTTTGTCTAATAGTGGATACTTTACTCGCAGCTCTGATGTCTTTCTTCCTCATAAACCAACGAGCGTTAAAAATTTGCCGGACAATTACAAGTTGGCAACAGTGAAACGCATTATCTGATTGGTAGGAAACACATGACTGCATTTATCATGTGTCAATGACGCCTCTTGAATCTGTGAACTGATTGACTGGCAACACGTGAAAGAAGTTATCATGTGACTATGACGTCACATGAATTTAGCCCATTGATTAAGATTTATTTTTTCAACGACAATGGAAAATAGGTATTAGATTTCTATAAAACAGCTCGTCATTGAGAAACTCAAACAGAAAGTATTACTTACTTTAACTAATAGTTAGTAAAGTATTACTTCACTAACTATTACTTAACTACTGAATTTAAATGTTTTGTTCCTTAAATCATACACTATTAAAAAATACGCATTCTTCACAAATATTTCGTAACGGTAACATTTGAACAAACTTTAAAATAATGATTTTAATTTCTCGTATACAAAGAAAAATCTATTTATTTATGCTTCATTTAGTGAAAAATTTCATTTTCTTCTTAACGATTCCTTGATAATTTTTACCATTTTTCCAAACAAATCTTACAAGCGATACCAAAAGTTTTATTAGAATCGTTAAAGATTGATCCCATAATTCCTTAGAATAACAGTACCCAAGCGAATTTTTACGTTTCAAATTGAATTCGGAAATATTTGTGTCGCGTACGGTTGTGAGTCTTCCTTTTCTTTTTCGTTTTCAAATAAATTTCTCTTTACGTGTCATTTCCTAAAAGTACATTGTCAGAAGCTATCCCGGGAAAACAGACATCAAGTTTGCATTTCACTGTCCATTAACTCTTCTTTCGGATCGAATGTGAAAGGGGAAAAAAAATGAACGAAAAACTGTTCTTTGCTCTGATGAATCGCATAAATATATTGCCAATCTTATTTTGTCTAAATAAACATGTTCTTGAGCTTAGTTGTTACAAAATACGAGTTTCTTTACAGTGATGAATTATGATGGGATACCTACTTTTTTGTTTTTTTTAACTTTTTTAAATTTAAAAAGTTACTTTTACAAAACTTTAAATGAGTTCATGATTGTAGGGAACAGAAAAAAAAAAGAAAACTTAATTCAAAACCGTTGAAACGATGATGAGTATTGCAGAAAGGATGATTATGGGCAAACAAATTGCGTATTTGATTTATACGAAGAGTCGTCAAAAGGTTATTCAGTCATGATTTTTTCATGTGCAAACAAATAAATCAAGGGAAAGTAGAACACAACATTTGTACATAAGATAAAATCCCAAGAAGGATTGCTTAAAGAATAGAATTTGCAAAAAGAGGTTACAACACAGGTTAAAAATAAGATAAGTTAAAAATTAATATCGAATCATAATACTTTAACATCGCATGCGTGAGTGGAATGCATGTTTAGCATTTGGATGAAGGTACTCTCCTCTAGATTGATTAAAGTCCTTTTATTTTTGGATTCAGAGCCAGGGACGTCTTCAGGCAAGGGCCAACTGGGCCCCGGGTCTCAGCCACAATGGGGGCCTCGTCTCATTCTGTACTCAGCCTTAATAAGATCATGATTTGAAAAATTTATCGGTCAAATGTTATTTCCGGTTGAATTCTCTGAAAAACTGGGAATTTCGGAGGATATGTCAACTCACTACATGTGATGACCGTCGCCCATTTATAGGCCTAGGCCTACCACCACACACTATCATTACTCATTCAATCAAAGGGTGGCAGTCAGTCAAGCCGGTTTGTGTGGTTGTAAGTGATGCACATTTATTTGTTTCGGGCTTGTACGAGTATCTGATAACGTATACTATGTACTGTCTACTTTTATGGGTCATACATTGGACTTACATTTGTGAATGGGCCAGGGCCTACTTTTACTTTTTGTAAGGGCCCCGAGCTTCAAGAAATCTCAAGACATCCCTATTCTGAGCACACGAATGCATCACATCACAGGAATACTTATAAGAAGTACATGAAAGACATCACACAAATGCGCGCACACGCGTACAATAACAAGACAGAGGAAGAAACAATTTCTTAAGGCGGTTTGCGGTAAAAGTACGAGAGCTTGAACTAAACGCGAAGCACATTTTCAGACAGAAAAAATGCCTCAATTTCTCTGGAAATTTGCAATATTATAACTTATACCTCTGTTAACAATATAGTGTTTTTAAAAATGCCAAAATATTCCGTGAATACTTTCTTTTTTGTTACAATACGTGAAGGCATAGCCCATTTGACATTATGGTATAGGAGAAAAAACGCGAAACACATTTTATACCAGAAAAAAAATGAATAGATTCGGTTAAAAATGGGAAGTATATAATAAAAAATGCTGCTCTCTAAAAGATAGTGAAGACAGAATATCATATTAATGTTTCATTTCTTTTATATCTGAAAAAATGTTCCAAATTCTAATCCTATTCTTTAATATTAACCGAAGACAGCTTTAACGTAAACATTACACCAGATGGCGTTAGCAGTTCAGTTTAAGTTAAAGTCAATGGTACTGTTACAATACTGAATTAAGTAAAATGCATACAAAGCAGCAACATTATTTTATTTTTAAAAAAACTGGTTAAAAAACTATATTTTTCAAAACAATTAAAATAATTTACTTTTGTATAACTTTTATTTATATCCACTGAAACCTAAAAAAGCTATTTTATTTTAGAAATGAAGCATTTTATAAGGCAAGTATAAAGTGACAAAAAATCCTTACACATTTTTCTGGACATGTCATTCGTAAATATGCAGATAACTTAAAATTCCAATCTTAAGAGTTCTAAATTATGTACAAGGTTACAACATAGCTTTGACAAATTTTCACGGTTGAGAAACTGTAAGCCAACAAACAATTATAAAATTGTTATTATTATCAGTAATTTAATACACATGTGTTCTCTTTCTATGTATTTTTATAGAAAGAAAACTTTAAAATAATATTATTTAACTATAATGTTAGTTTAATATCTTGTAGAGTAAGATACCGATATCACTAGCTTGTCCCCGTAAACCGTTTCCCTCTTTCCAAAACTCAAATAGAATTAAGCTTTTCGGGGGAAAAGTCTGTGTCATTTTTAATCTGTTGATTTTGTAAATTTTATTTATCATTGGTTTCAATGGTATTTTAATGATGAAAATTTTAAGAAATAAATCTATAGAAATAAAAATAAAAATGAGGAAAAAACCCGTTACTTTCTACGATCGTGGCTCTTTTTTTTGACTCACAGTTGAAATGCTAAGCTTGATTCTTCCAAACTGGTCTTGTTATTCATTGTCTGCAACTTCAAGTATTGACGTAGCTTTGTGGTGCTCTGTACCTCGCGATACTGTATGGAAGAAAACCCCAATTTTGATTTAGATATTTTAAGAAATTATAAAATTTAGAAAAATTATACAAATATAAAAACTTGTTCACAATACATCAGTCGCTATCAAATCGTATTACACATATCGCTTGACTTTGCACGATCAATACCTTCTTTGATCAAAACCACGTAAAATGAATTCCTTTGTTGTTTTTATCGACATTTGAAAGTTTTATTAAAATTAAAAAAGCACCTACTTTCAATATTATGTTACTCATTTAGTTTATAAATATTACACTTGCAAAACAATCAAAGCAAAACTCAACTTTTATTAATTTTTTTATCATTTAAAAACCCAGTAAAAAACAAAATAAAGTAAATTAACCCTTAGCTTCCCACTGTTGCATTTCTGCAACATATGATTTATTTTAATTTAATAGACTCAATATTTTTTTAATTACCTACAAATCACTTATCTGAGAAAAAAAATATTACTGCAACGAAATACATGCTAATTTTGTCACTAGATGGAAGTACATTTTTTCCAGAAATCACAATAATTATAAAAATCTCTGATGCCTCAAGAATGTGCTCTTGCTATAAAAAAGAATCCATTATATTTTATGCTTCATATTTTATGCTTGACGAAATAAATTATCAGCTAAGAAATTTAAACGTGTTATGTTCATTTAAAAGTAATTTTGATTTTCTAATGGAAAAAGTTTGAAAGAAATTTGATTTTAATTATAAAGGGTGTTTTTTTAGAGGTATAGAACTTTAAATTGCAATCAAACAACGATGTATTATTTGATTGACATGAATTTTTTTTATTCGAAAGATAATCTTGTGGCATTACATTTTAAATATGATTTCTGGCATAGGACTGCCACGGCTGGCTCGGATGTAGTCCAATCTGGACGTCCAATTTTCGATGACTTTTTCCAACATTTGTGGCCGTATATCGGCAATAACACGGCGAATGTTGTCTTCCAAATGGTCAAGCGTTTGTGGCTTATCCGCATAGACCAATGGCTTTACATAGCCCCACAGAAAATAGTCTAGCAGTGTTAAATCACAAGATCTTGGAGGCCAATTCACAGGTCCAAAACGTGAAATTAGGCGGTCACCAAACGTGTCTTTCGGTAAATCGATTGTGGCACGAGCTGTGTGACATGTTGCGCCGTCTTGTTGGAACCACAGCTCCTGGACATCATGATTGTTCAATTCAGGAATGAAAAAGTTATTAATCATGGTTCCATACCGATCACCATTGACTGTAACGTTGTGGCCTTCATGGGTTTTGAAGAAGGATTCCACCAGCCCATAAAGCACACCAAACAGTCAGTTTTTCTGGATGTAACGGTGTTTCGACATACACTTGTGGATTAGCTTCACTCCAAATGCGGCAGTTTTGTTTGTTGACGTAGCCATTCAACCAGAAGTGCGCTTCATCGCTAAACAAAATTCGCTTATGAAAATCGGAAACAACGGCAATCTCGTTTTGGGCCCATTCGACGAATCTACGCCTTGCTTGATGATCGTTTTGATGAATTGCCAAACCAAACTGAGAATAAATCACTTGACAGCTGTTAAATCGGTCGCCATCTTGGAAAGTAATGCCAACTTAAACTTCTATACTTGGAAAACAAACACTCTTTATGTTGCAGGTCTGGAACATTAGTCTTTGGTTACCATTTTGACATGGTTAAAAAGTGTATACTAACACAAGATGAAATTGATAGATATATGAATATTTCGGACGAATTAAGTAAATTAAGTGAGGATTGTCTTGAATATTCTTCTGATGATGTTGATTTTTGCCTGATTGTGTGTTATTTAATGAAGATAGTATTGGTTCACAAAATACAATTCAGAATATAAAAAAATCCTAAGATGATAATAAATTAGATAGAAATATTTCAGTCAGAGAACCTTTTTCTAATTTTTTTAAGAATAATAAAATATTGTCAAAGAATTTTTATGGAAAAGTCGAAACATTTCATTGAATGAAGAAGTAATAAAATTCCATGGAGATGACATGCTCCCAAGAGAAATTATGGATTTGGAATGCGAAAAGTTTGAAGTAGGACTTTGTTGGAACAAAATTAATAACTGCTTCAAAAATTTTCATTGTATGTTTAAGCAATTATAACAATATGAATAATAAAATCCTCATATATATATATATACACACACACACACACGCATATATATATAGAGAGAGAGAGAGAGAGAGAGTGACAACGGCCAGATTGAGTTAAATATACATTTATTAAGGGGAATTATTTACAAGGGAGGGCTAAAGTTAGTAAAAAGTAATCGAAACATCATTAGATCGTTGGATTCCACGAGGCGTTTCGTTCCAGCGCCCTCGTCATCGTCTCATCGCCGTCGCTTCTCTCGGTCGTCTCTCGCGCAATCGTTCTATTCCAGTCTGGTTTACTCGTTATCCTCGAACCGCCTTGTCAGCTAGGTGGCGCTCTCTTGGCATTACGTCATTAAAGAATATAGGAGGGATACGATATGTGCACATCCATTCCTACATCAGCCATCATGACCAAGCATGCGTCCTCGCATGTAAAATGCAGTGTATTTCAAAATTTCATGAAATAAAACTGAAAAGCTAGAGGAAATAAACTTACAAATAAAACAATTATTAAAACAGACAAATATGTATCAGAAAAAAATCAAAACTAATAATAAAGAATAAAAAATAGGTATACAGATGGAAAGAAGACAAACAATACAAAGCAATCTTGAGTATGGTGATAATGTCGAAAAAAAAAAAATGTTAAAGTAAAAGTTTGCGTTCGTAATGTAACATTCATTTGTTAGGCCATGGTTTCAAGTATTCGGCACAAGTACTTGTTTTGGTTGGGCCATCAAAATTTCCACATTTTTCGACGTTGTAGGTATCGTTAGGTTTTACTTGTGTTATTTTATATGGACCGATAAATTTATTGCAGAGTTTTTGTCCAGGTCCTTGTTGCGTTTTTAATAGCAACTAAGTCCTTAACACTGTATAAATAAGGAGATTTTCGTCGAAGATTATAAGACTTTTGTTTTCATTTTGCACTTTAAGTATTTGCGTTTTGCCGCTTTACGTAGGAGTTCTCTGTTTTCATTAAATTCGAGTTGTAGTTGTTCGTCGATTAATTGTTGAATGCGCAAATCAGTCTTGTTATTGATTTGTGTTCCAAAAGTAATTCAAAAGGAGTGGTGTTAATGCTTCGTTGGAATGTTGAGTTTAAGACTTCTTGTAGTGAAGGAACATGTTTGAACCATTTCGTGGGATCGTCTTCTGACATCTTAGATAAGACAGGAATAATTGTTCGATTAATGCGTTCTACTTGACCATTAGCACGTGGCAAACCTGTAATAATATGATGAAGTGTAATTTTTTGTTCGAACAATAAGTGTGGAATTCGTCAGAAGTGAAAGTAGTTCCACGATCAGTGATAAGAAAACGAGGATTTCCAAATGTAGTTTTTTGAATGTCTAATTTTTTATTACCTCAGAAGTAGATGTAGTTTTGTGGGGTATAACCAAACAAATTTAGTGAAAGAGTCAATGACAGCTAAAATGAATTTGTAGTTTTTACTTGAAGTTGCTAAAGGACCAAGATGATCGATATGGTATGTATTTAGTGGTATATCATCTTTGACAAGAGGATGGAGAAATCCTTCTTGTTTACCAGACTTTTATTTTTCAATATACATGTTACACAATTAGAAATATATTTTTTCAATTTTGGATTGAAGTTGCGGTATAAAATATTTATTTTTATAGGTTCTAGAGTTCTTTTAACTGAAAAATGTCCTTTGTCGTGAGCATTTTTGATAAAGTGATGCTGCATATCGTCGGGAATAACAAGGACTTCGGCACCGTCAATAAATTTATATAGTATATTATTTTTAATACAGTAGTTATCATATGGACCCTTTTGAAGAAAAGCTTTTATGGAAAGAATGTGTGGGTCCAGCTCTTGAGATTCTTTTATCCTATGCACAATAGAATCATTACACTGGTTTGTTAAAACCTGTATTCTATAAAAGCGTCGACATGGGCCATTTGTGAGCCAGAGCGATGTAAAATGATGTAATCATAATCTTGTAAATTCAGGGCCCAACGCGCGATTCGTGTGTTTAGATCTTTCTTACTCATAGTTTTTGTAAAAATGCATTACAATCAGTAATTATTTTGAAAGGCATTCCTAAAATGTACACTTTAAATTTTTTGAGAGCTTCTATGATTGCTAAAACTTCGAGTTCGTAGCTTGTATATTTTCCCTCCGTTTCGGACGTTTTTCTAGACATGTAATATATAGGATGTAAGGAATTATCTTCGGGGAATCTTTGTAATAAAACAGCAGCAAGTCCGTCGATTGATGCATCAGTATGTATTTCAGTTTCACAATTTTGTCGATATATACCTAAGACAGGTTTCTGACAGAGCAAACGTTTTAACTCGTCAAAGGAAGCTTTTGTTTTACATCAAAATTGAGAGGGGTATCTTTACGTAAAGATCACTAAGTGGCTTAGCAATTACAGAATAAGCAGGGATAAATTTACGAAAATATCCAGTGAGACCTAAAAAACGTTGAACTTCTTTAGTTGTTTTTGGTTCGGGGTAATTGACAACTGATTTAGTTTTAGAAGGGAAGGAAAAAGTTTATTATTTTCAATAATATGGCCTAAAAATTCAATTTTCCTATGCAGAAATTGACATTTATCAAAATTTATTTTCCAATCCGTAATCACTGGACACTTGAAGAACTTTTTTGAGCCTCTCAATAGCCTCAGATTCATTTTTAGCAAAGATAACTATATCATCCATGTAAGGAGAACAATTCCTTGAACAACTAAGTCACGAAAAACTGTATTGATAAAACGTTGAAACGTTGAAGGGCATGTAGAGAGTCCGAAAGGCATTTTAAGGAACTGAAATTGACCATTTTGTGTTACAAAGGAGGTATATGGGCGACTCTGTTTGTTAACAGGCACATGGAAAAACCATTACGTAAATCAATGGTACTGAAAACTCTAGTATCCTGAAGTTTATCTAAAATATCCTCAATGAGGAGGCAAGGATAGTGATCCTTAACTAAACACACGATTTAATTTTGAAAATCAATGCAGACTCGTGGACTGCCGTCTTTTTGCGGACTACTAGAACGCGGCTAGCATAAGCAGATGAACATGGTTCAATAACACCATTTTGTATCCATTCATCTATTTGTTTATCTACTATATCACGTTCAGTAAAGGTAATCGTCTTGGAGAATGATAAATTGGTTTGTCGTCCGTCACAGTAATGCTTAACTCAATATCCGTCGTTTTAATTTTATTCGGCCTATAACATACGAGTAATGCCTCAACATCATTACGAGTTTGTTTTGGAATTTCAGGGGGCCAATATCAAATTTAGGAATGTCGTCAGTAATTGCGAAAACAAATGGTTGTGGAGAAGCGTCGGATACTTCGATTTGTAGCTTAGAAAACATAACACTATCAGGGTGATAGTCAAATTAGCTTGTTTAATTAGATTACAACCAATAATAATATCAAAAGTTCATTGAGTGGTTGGGGACAACATTAATTTTAACAGGAAAGTCTTGGTTGTCAATTGAAACAGTTGAGTTGAACGAACCAATTACATGAGTTTTTGAAAGGCCAAAACCAGTTAGTATATTACCACTATTTATTAAAGGGGGAGCCTAATTGATTCCATACACTTTTTCTTTCATTAAGGTTACTTGACTTCCGGTATCAACTAAAGATAATATTTTTAGATAAAATTTTAACTTCTTTACATAGTAGTTAATGGGGTAATTTCATCAACATTATTAGAAGAAGGGATATTTTTTTGAGGACAAGCAACAGATTTATGGCCAAAATTTTCGCATAATATACACTTTGGACCACGATGTTTATCTGGGCAAAATTTAGAAATATGACCGGATCCCGAACAATTAAAACAAGTTACGTGATTCCTATCTCTGAAATTTTTATTCTCAAATTTTGAATTAGGCTTTGGTGCATTGAATTTTGGATATCTATCATTTCGATGTTTATGAAGTGTACTTCCAACATCACGGCGTTGGCTACTAAAGTTTGGACTACGCGACGTATCATAAAGTGATTTTTGCTTTTATTTTTGAAATATTTTGTCATAAATTCTAATTTTTCTTTAAATTCCTGAATTGTTGTACATCCATATAATATTAGCTTCTTTGAAGGAGAATCGGGGATTCCATTAATACAATATTCCATAATTGAAGTTTCGTCGAGAAACCCTTGACCTCGATTCGCTAATTCCCGAATAGCGACTAAATATTGGAATACCGTTTCATTAGGCCGCATTTTTTCTATGTTGTAATTCCTTATGCAATTGAGCTTGATTTAATTTTTTCCGAATTCCTGAATAAGTAATGTTTTTATACAACTGTAGAGTTTATACCACGCTGAGATTGAATAAATAATTTTGCAGTTCCTGTCAAAAGCCGTTTTACAAAAACAATTTTTGTTGTTCGGTTATTGGGCAAAACGTTAAATTTTCCTCCACATCAGAAAAAAAAATGTTCAATTGAGTATGAGTCATCTGCACTGAAAGAACGAAGAGTTAGAAGTAAATCTTTAACAAAAAGCCACGATAAATCATTTTCGAAATAGGAGGAACAGCTGACTCATTAATTTGGTTAAGTGCGTCAGCCCGATTTTCCTCTCTGTAGAAAGTGGGGAAGCAAAGGAATTTTCTGCATCCCGCGAGGGGGCATTCTTCTACATCGTGTATTTAATTTATTATGAAAAGCGGATAAATCAGCTAGTGAAAACAAAATATTATTACAAAGTTCTTCGGCAGTTCCATTTGTTTCTAGTTGTAAAAATTAGCTAAACAGATTAAATCGGGTAGGTTTAATTTTTTTTTAAAATAACGGCGGGTAGTCTTCAATATCAAAATCTTGTGCGAAACCCGTAAACTTTCGCAATTGTTCTCTAGAGTCCAACTGAATGGGTGATAGTTAAAAACAACCAGAATACAATAATTTTTCATTTTGCGTATTGCCAAATTTCAAAGCTTGCGCGATAACTGTTTGGGATATCATTCAGTGTTAAGTAAGACATAATAAATCACTTAAATTGAACCAAAATACGTAAAATATACAAATATTTGCAGATCACTTAAAATGATATATGAGTAAAATATTTCAACACAGAAAAAAAATTAATACGCTATGAAAAGATTAAAGTCTAGAATAAAATGTCACTAGTAGCAGTTGTACAAGTTAAAAAAAATATATCGTATCACAGTCACATTAGCAGTTTCAAAATATATTTTCACAATCACTGAGTTTGTAAAAAACAATGGAAATAAAAACTCACGGTAAACTTTTGCATACAACGTCTTGATTGTTGAATATTAACTTTCATGAATGTATAATAGTGTTGAAGAAAATCTTGATGTGTCGGCAAAATTATCGACTAAATATCTTCACAATCGTGAATTTTCACACAACACTTGAAATTGAATGAAATCGTCAAACACACGTTGAAAAACGCTTTGAAGAATAAATGCGCTTGAATTTGAATAAAATCGTCCAACACATTGAAGAACACATTGAATAAATTCACTTATCTTGCATCGTCATCGTCCTTTTACTTCGGTTTTCTAGGGGATTTTTAAGTTAAGGGGAAAGGCCGAGCCTCCATATAGAGAGTGACAACGGCCAGATTGAGTTAAATATACATTTATTAAGGGGAATTATTTACAAGGGAGGGCTAAAAGTTAGTAAAAAGTAATCGAAACATCATTAGATCGTTGGATTCCACGAGGCGTTTCGTTCCAGCGCCCTCGTCATCGTCTCATCGCCGTCGCTTCTCTCGGTCGTCTCTCGCGCAATCGTTCTATTCCAGTCTGGTTTACTCGTTATCCTCGAACCGCCTTGTCAGCTAGGTGGCGCTCTCTTGGCATTACGTCATTAAAGAATATAGGAGGGATACGATATGTGCACATCCATTCCTACATATATATATATATATATATATACTAGCTGGTATACCCGTTCTTCGCACGGGTGAACTGAAAATTTAAACAACACAGATTGAAGAAAAAAGAAGTTTTTAATGAGTTAATTTTATGTGAATTGAAAATTAAACAAAAAAGCTTTTTGCATATCTCAGCTAAACAAAAAAGAAAGAAAAAAAACACCTTTGTTAAATTTTAACTATGTAGATCTAATAGCCTGTAAAAAGGATTTTTTAAATTTATAATTCCTCGTAACACTCTTGAGGGTCGATTTTTCAAAATACCTCACTAAGCTGATCTCTGCTCAGCAAAAGTAACACATTCTTAGAAGTTTTGCGTAATGAACGCTTAAAGTAGTGTAAATAATTTATATCTGAAAGTGTAATACATTAATATTACTTTCTGTTGTATTTATTTTATTTTAAAATTGTAATATTCGCAAAGCAACGATATGACTGAAATTCAATTTAAAACTGCTTTAAATTTTTTTATATATTTTTTTCCCTTTTATTATTACCTGAAAACTATAATTTTACTGTAATTTTTTTTATAGAAATTTTAAAAAATTGGGAAGTTAAGGGTTAAGAGTACTGTGGAAGTTGAGTAATTGATGAATTTTTAACATACTTGTGTGGGAACCATTCGAAAATAGACGTGACATCATATGACGTCATATCGCCAGCTAAAAAATCACTTGAAAATTTAACTTAAAAAAAATCTAAAGTGAACTTTGAAAAAGTTGTCTTCGACGTGCACATCATCAGGACCTACGGTTTCAACGTGCTAAATTCCACGCGTCTAAGTTGTGATATTTCCCCCTTGGGAGAATATCTCTCGGAGTATCAGCGTGAGTTAGAGGCGTAGAATTAACGAAAGAACTATAAGGAAACATAGTCTTAATATATCTATATTAAGATTTTCAACTTAAACTTTTAACAAATTAAATTATAATAATTAATGTGAGAGGATCTACTATGGCAAAATACGCAGCACACAATATATATAGATAATAACGACTTAACCTAACTCGAACCACTATCAATAACTGAATCGCCTAAATTCAACTCAAATACAATCACTGATTCT